>DWLS01007409.1:0-10747 GCA_018246255.1 Pachliopta kotzebuea | reverse complement strand
GTTATGTCACTCTAAACATTCTTCAGGTAAATTATAGCAGGCTTTTGCAATTTTGATTTTTTAACATTTTAACGTTTTTTTTATTCAGTTAAACTTTTATTTTTAAAGATTTTGTCATTGTACATTTTAATGTAAATTATTATTCCTTAATCTTTAAATATATATATATATATATATTATTAAGAGATTAGGACATGATTAATTTATTACCAAGCTTTTCGTTATCACTCGCAAAGAAAATAGTGCTGTGACTGTTAAACGTAAGTTCTTTGATTAAATTTGTATTAATTATAAAATTCATTACATAAGAACGTAAACGGCGAAAGGCGTTTATTTAAATTGAAAAAAAAATACTGTGATTATACCACATGACTCCGCGCAGCAGGTAAAGGTAATTTTACCAGAAATATTTTATGCGGTTACGTACAGGTTGCACTTTCCCACGCGTTTTACATATGCTTTTTCATGACTGTAAAGTACATTTTTAAATAAATTCTACTGAGCGTATTTTAATTGCAACATGATCGCATACTGTACCTATTAAAAATATATTTAAATTAAAACTAATAAAATTTTTAGTCGTGTGTACAGAAACAGGAAATAATTGGCTGTATACTTTACGAAAACTTTAAATATTTTAATAACTGTCATGAGTAAATTATAGATGAGCTTGAGTGATCACATAATACTAGGTATCATTTACCATCAGTTGAGTGTGGTAAAGTTTAACATTACAAAAACAAGACAATTTTTAGGTTGAAAGAACTATGAAACGTTAATAAGTGGACAATCTGAAATTTTGTTTTAACCTTCTAAACGTTTTAATGGAAAATTTTCGTTGTTCAGATTGTTGTCTGTTTAGTATATGATGAAAACAATTTTCTAACTAATATCAAGAATACATCAACGTCGTAATATCTTTTGAGCATTATTTCTCGGGCAAGTCCCAAGATGTTGACACCATTTGTCATCAAATGCATACGTTGTGCGCGATAGAGTCGCTGTAGCGAAACAATATCTATTTGATTCTTATCTCGCTACCTCCCGAACCACTATTACCTCACTCACACACATAAATAACCGAGAACATTTCAAGAATTGGTACATGACCTTTTTAAATTTCCTCTTACGTAGTAAATAACAATTAATTGAACTTGTGCTTGTTGTTTCATAAAACCTTAATACTAAGTATAAACTTTTTGTACAATTTCTTGTGATTTCTCATTTTGAACATTGATTCTTAATAAGATTTTGGATTGTTTAATAGCATTCCCAATTTTTTTATTGTTCATCTCGATATTTTTAGTGGATCGTAGTCTAATGCAGATGGTTTGGAAGAATTTCGAATGGAGCACACAAATTGCGAAATTTCATAAAAATTTCCTTTTGCAAAATGCTCTGAAAATCATAGAGTGCAATAAAAGTTTTATTGGTTCGCAATTGTCTCTGCGGAGGAGGGCATAGGTGAGCGGCGAGGGGGGCGGGGGGGCG
This sequence comes from Pachliopta kotzebuea, assembly GCA_018246255.1. Classification (NCBI taxonomy): domain Eukaryota; kingdom Metazoa; phylum Arthropoda; class Insecta; order Lepidoptera; family Papilionidae; genus Pachliopta; species Pachliopta kotzebuea. The sequence continues at coordinate 9,256 of DWLS01007409.1, read as the reverse complement.
AGGCATCGGAAACAACGCGCCCCCGTCACAAAGTCGGCCATACTCTTCAATGGTCAGAGGAAAGTTGTAATTTATAACGGCGGACTTCTATCTACACGGACCGAACAAAATTCTTACAATGGCAAACTTTCTAGAATCTCTTTAAACCGATTTCAATGTCCGGGGCAACTAAATTGAATTCATTATTCTAAGAAAAAGATACCCAACATAAGCCAGCTCGAATAAAGTGTCGTAGTTTAAAATTGTTACGATAAAACGAGCGGAACGTCGCGGAAATTTCATCGATATCTGCGTTATTTCTCAACAAGCGAGTTCTAGACGAAGCACACAGCGCACTAAAAGACATTGAATTCAAATTCATTGAATGAAAATTCCAGTATAGAACTGTTAAAAGTTGTAGCATACAATTAAACCGCACTTTAGTGCTACAATCTCTTGAAATAAAAGAACTTTAAAAGACTCTTCTTTTTGTTCCAGCTCCTTTATTTCTCACAGAGTACTAGTTGTACAGACAATAATGTAGGCACTGCCGTAGCGCTACCTGATACCTATACAATAGCCCACGGACTCAAGTGCAAGTTTCTTTTAAATCTTTTCAAAAAGCCTTATTATCACATTTTGAGGGTATACCTTTATCTATTTTTTATTGTAATCTTTAACGAAATTATAAAATACTTAAACATCAAAATATTGTAAGTATATTTTACCGAAATACTAGAGAGGCGAACATTAACACACACTGATCGTCGTAACTCCTGTTCCTGCCAATCAACAGTAATGTGCAAACATTATTGTATTCCAGTTTAAAATACGCTATAACTAATAATAATACCGCGACAACTAGACTAGTTATTTCATGTCTTATGGTGATGTGAATAATCTGGTGCTGTGTCTTCCTAACCAGTGCCACGTTGTTATGTATAAGCGTGTCACTTTTCATCAGGTGAACTACTTGAACGAAATTTAACCATAAATAGGAGGAACGTAGTAATCTAATCTAAATATCATAACATAACAAACATTTTTTTATTATACCTGTTAAGTTTCCTCTAACATCTAATGTTCTTTTATCATACTTTTTTACACTAAACAATTTTTTAATTATGAAACCTATTAGTAGTACAAATTTGTTTTAACAATATCAACTTAAAATTATTACATTTGAAATTATATCGCTAGACGAAAATAAAAATTATACGTATAAAGAAACATTGTAATAGGGCAGGAAAACCGACCGAAGTGGTGGAGGGTGATTAACGGCAGGTACGTACCGTGACACCCACAGCTCTGTGGCCTCGCCGCCACGACAAATGCCACCCCAGTCGTTGTTGCTAGTTTAGTTTAACTTCGCAGGAACTAAGCGGCGAACATTTAATGAATTATATCTCGATTTTGATAGAAGCTGTGCGATCGTAAACTAATTCTCACTGCTTAAATCAACGATAGAAAATTATCAATATATCCAACTTAACATCTCTTGTTGGTGGAGCATTGTCCATAAACTCCATATCTTCTTGATACGACACGGTCGATGTTTTTCTAAATCTTTCTCTTCTTCTCCTCCTCTTTCTTTAATATGCTTTAACAACTTTTAATCTGCTATTTTCAAATGTTTGTTTTAATTTCCTTCACTCTGGTCATCTTGTACAAACATCTGTAAAACTTTCTTTCTGTCTCAAAAGCTTCCAGTACTTCCTCTATTGGAGCGACATTTATGTTTAGCTTCCGTATGCTATGTATAGACACTTTCTATAAACTTTTGCGAGTTTATCTCGAAATTCAAGGTTTAAAAAAGAACTTTTTATCATTTAAAATTATTTTCTTCTTAAACAAAATGTAAACTTATAAAATAGAAAATTGTATATAATTACAATGTAAGTCTAAGACTTTCAACAAGGTCATATAATAGGAGAGTCTGAGACAAAAATCTTATCATGTAATAAATACTCCTTATTATGTGAATTATATTTATTACAGTACATATAAATGTAGGCTCATGAAGAGATTATTCTCAAAATTTTGAATACCTAAGAATTGTTTCTTCCTCCGTTATTTTCTCATGATAATGTCCTTCAAAAGTAATGTCCATTTAATTACTAAATGAATTACAATTTTAAAATATTTAATAAGCTCAAGGTTCTCTTTAGTATCTCCTCAAACAATTAAAGTGCCCGTCATGGCCCTTCCTGGCTAATAATCTTCTGATTGCTAAACTTAAGTGGTAAAAGAGAAGAGACAATCGTTTGAAAGACTTGAAGAAGCGTAGGTCTCCTTAAAGAAGTTATTTAAGAGAGGTCTTCTAGCTGATAATGTAAAGGTTAAACACTAAAATAGTCAACTCAACTTATCTTTATAGATTCATTGCTGTCTTTCTTTTTTATAGACGAACATTGTTAATACATTAATTTATCTAACGATCGCAGTGTAGATAATTTCAGACAATGCTTTTATTTAATTAAACATAAAATTTTGTGAAGTATAACATATCATACCGCAGATTTCGGAACTTTTCTTATTGAATTAGTTATTATTAAAAAATTCAACTCTACTAATCACTAAAGGTAAGATCTCACAACTGTAAAAGATCTTATCCAGTCTATGATAACATTTATTTCCTCCTAAGAACCTAAAAAACAAACTTTACTAAAATACTGCAGAGTTGGAGCCAAAACTCAAACAGCACAATCACAGGTAACTAAATGGCAACATTCCTCTTATTTATATTTTAAACTGTCACTGCCAATGTCTATTGAAACGGTGATAATGTACGCAATTTGGCTCGGGCAGAATAAATATATGGTCCGTGTTGCCAAAATATTATCCTAATTCCATAAGGACACAACCGCGCATAGAAAGTGCGTGATTTTTTTGATCATCGAAATAAACAGATTCTCCTGGTTCAGTGGATACACCAAAACAATGTGGTGCTAAATATAATATGAACTACACATTGTTATCGTCGTCTTGATATAAAATGTTAAGTATCATTACCGCTGTAAAAGCAAATCGAAACACATTAAATGTTTGCACACTTTTGTGTCAACCTTGACTGTCTCAGGCACCAGTGTATAGATTATTTTGAGTTGCATTTAAATATCAAATAAGAATGTGTCGTAATTATACTATGTTCAAACCCAAATTTCGAAGCGGATAAACCATAGCTTGCATCTGATACAAGTGAGCTCAAGTGAGCCCTCGGCGTAGGAGGCATTGTTGGCAGTTGAACAAAGCGAAGGGCCCTTCGCGGCCGGCCTGACCTAGCCCCGTCTCCCCTCCTCTCTTACAAACTTTTTTATGACAGCATATTTTTAGAACGGTAGGTGTAATATAAATTGTTTGTAAAAAAAAAGAATTATTATCACCCACTTTTTTACCTTGAAATTTACCTTTTGGTTATAATTTGTATAATTATTATAATTTACAATGTAATGATTTGTTATACTTACGCGTACCTTATACATTAAATTAAATTTATTGCTACCGCCTTTATTTAAATATTTTATTAACCAAGGTTTCGGCTGCTTTACAGCATCAGACTGAGGAGACGGACCTCATAGCCATCACTGAGTACCTGACTATACCTAGTAACTTTTTTAATAATTATTTACAGATCGATCTACGCATACAGAAGTCCAGAAGTCTTCTAGTAGTAGGCTCGGTGTTTGTTTTAATTTTCTCAATAATAATAATGTGATCCCAATCCTGTAGTATTACAACTTAGATAATATTTTTCAACCGTCGAAAATAAAATACATTCTCCATCGTCTTTTCAATTATCGAGTGAATAATACTTCAAAGAGAAAACGTGCACCGATAGGGGTCTTTCATGAAGTTCAAACATTCTAACGTGTCTCTTTGTCCCTGGCAGTGAAATAGGTTGCCAGTGCAAAAAAGGCAAAACTGGACGCTCGTATCGAAAATTGCTAATTCAATTCCAGACAGACTACATAAATTTATTCTTTAATTAGTACAAGTAATCAAAACGACCATTTAGACAAAATAATTTATTTTTATTATGGCAATATTAATACAAAAACATAGTGTTTATGTATTTTTTGATAAATTAAAAAATTCGTTTATTTCATTATAAAAACGAACACATTTGTTTACTACTACTATTGTATATAAATGATTAGTATGACATTTAAAATTAGTTTGATATTGTTTCTAACCCAATTCTATTTTCTTTTGCAGGAATGACTCTAAATATGCTAAAAATAGCGGAATCATTTCAATAAAGCATTATTTCAAGACTAATAATAAAAGTAAAAATTTAAGTTAAAGTGAATTTTTTTTACTCGTTTAATTTATCGCCATTCTTATGGAAATCAACACGTCTCTTAGTGGCGGCTCTCGAGTCAGCGTTTCTAACCCCACTTAAGACGACCACTCCAAAAATCTAGGTGACTTCTTTGTAGTTTATTGCTGGTACACTGAAACAAAAATATTCTTTAAAATGTATTTTGCCAGCATATTCAAAATTAATTGAGTATACCACGAAAAAATATGTTTTTTGAACAATATTTGTCTTTATTCAATATACTTAAACCTTTATGAGTGTGAAGCAAAAAGAAATCTATTTAAAATAATGCAAGAAATATTCTTTATTGTTTTAGACTATAAATATACATAATAAGTAAATTATTAAATAAGTTGATGTCATATCAATTTAAATAAGAAAAGCCGTACGAAAATAGTATTAATTAAAATTTAAACGGCGCTCTAAAGGAGATAATTGTCTCAGTCGGTCCCAAACTAAGAATGCAGAAATGCATTATAAAGCAAAGTCAAACTGCCGTCTGTCAGGACAAAGAATCTTAATTATTTTAAGCTGAACAAGGTCCCGTAATTTGTAGTGGAGCCATGGAGTACTATTTATTTTATTGTATCGTCAGCAACGGGCTGGCTTTATTAGCGCCGGTGTATTGTTTCACAGATCTGCAATAACATTTGCACATCTGGATGTCTTCCGTACAATTTCTGTTTAACCGCCTATTAAAAAAAGAGCGTGTGACAAGTATCTTAATCCTTTAACAGCATTATAACTCAGGAACTGCTGTGTTTATTGTCTACTAGAAAGGATTAGAAAAAATCTCGTTAAGAGTTAAAATTATAAAATTTAACTATTAAAAAGGTTTTGTGTTCTAGATGGTGATTACCATGATTACAATAACAATTATTAACTTTAAATTATACGGCAAACTGTATTATTTTCCAATGATCAAAACAATTTTAAAGATTTTTTTAACGATTTTTGATAAAGTTTTTGGTCTGTTATACACAATAAATTTTAAACTATAAGTTATAAACAAATAAAATTAAAAGTTACTTGAACTGCATTTCCCATGAAATTAAAATATTTTTGACTCAGTTGGGTGTTTCTACTAAAAATATTTAAAGGAAAAGGAAAATATTAATTGAAAAAAAATAATAATTTTCCTATTAAACATGCTTATAAATTCCAATTGTATTAAAATAAACTGTTTCTTTCTTGTTTCTTTCTTTCTTTCTATAAAACTAAAAATCTATTTACGTTTTGTTCCAATAAAAAAGTAGCTGATCGTTTATGCAAAGGTTGTCATTCTTTAGTCGGGACATATTTTCCATTAGTATCATAGATTAGTCCATCTATAAACATCAAAGTATTAATATTTTACACTAACCTAATACATACTTCGAAATAAAGACAAAATATTATCTGTGTTATTAAGCTGCTTAGTCTTTCATAACAAGATAAAAATCCTTTAAGAAATTTTCTATAAATGGCTTGCAAGCTAATCCCTTTGTTCTCATAGCAATTGCCATTGTAAGCCACTTTGAAGTGGTTCTCTTTAGACAGATAATCGACTCACTGAAATTTTATGTAATTGGAAATTGTTTAGAAATAAACGAACAAAGGTATAAAACTCAGTATGCCAATATGAAGTACTAATTTATTAAACATAGTTCAATGCAAAATTATGCCATGTATTCAAAATAAAATGTTATTACATAGATAAAAAATACTATGATCATTTGAACTAAAAAAATTACTATTGCACATTATTGATATATTTTTAATTGTAACTGATTAGTACTTTACAACTTTTTAATAATAAATTTAAACAAAATGAAAAATATGAGAAAAGTAATGGGGTAAAGTTGTAGTCTAAAATCACCATAACCCTAATTTTTAGTAGCGCTTTGAAACAAAATGGCACTATCCCCCTAAAAAACTTCAAAATCTGTGTCTTATAAAATAAATAAGCAGTGTAGCAGTGTACAAGACCCGTATCCATCCTCGTAAAACCATAAATGTTAATGTGATTATCATCTTATTTTTAACAAATGTATGAGCTTGTGTATTTTTAAGAATTTATTAGTGTATATTAATATACATAGTATATAGGGTACGATTTGTTCTCAGAGTATTTATCAATCATGCTTCAATTTTAATACAAAATCAATTGAAGTTTAAACTTCTCCTACATGGTTGATATATAAGATTTTATTGTTACTAAATTTTGAAATAATAATTGATCGTCGTAATATTAATCAATATGTAACTATTAATATTACCATTATTGTATAGTTCTATTCACGACTGTTCTCGTGCTAACGTAGGCAAACAAATCGGAATTTCTACCTGAATTGCACTCAATACTCAATAGCTCGAATTCCTCGTGAGCAGTAACAAGACGTTCAGTTCGTATCGACAGTGAAATTGCTAACCGCTTCTTGATTATAATTAACTGGCAATCGAAACTAGTAACAATCAACTGTGTTTACTGCTTGTTAAGGATTATCAGGTACATTCACTGTACTCCAAGAGACATTTTAGATGAGAAGCAAATAGTTAGAAGCAAGTTTAGTTAGAGTGAATAGGCACTTGTTGGGTCGGTGCGCTTTACCATCATAGACCGCATCACCACTTAACACCGGGTGGAATCGTGGCGGCATATGTATCCAAAAGCATTTTAACAGTTATTTTATATTACTTTCATTGTAAAACATTAATGAATTTCACAAAATGAAAGAGAGCAAGTAAGCACAAACGCGGCGACTATCGTTGCTGAGTAGTAATATGTTAAATACTACTGTATTCAGGTTGATACGCCCTACAGATAGTATATTATTAGTGTTATAATAACTTAAAGTCATTGAAGATACTATGGATAAGCTTCTGATAGCAAGTTTCTGTTGCCAGACACTGAATAGTTAGGTAGCACCGCAGTTCTTGTATCTGCTGCTAAACAGTAGTGTGCAAACATTGCTATGTTCCAGTTTGAAAGGTGTTAAAACCTAGTGACATTACTGAGGTAACGAGTAACGTAACATCTTTTGTATCTATTTACCAGGTTGACAGCAACTGGATACGTATAGACGAAGATGAAAATAAGGGCATGGCATGCAAAGTCTATGTCCAGCAGTGGACCGCAGTGTGTTGATGATAATAATGGTTTTCTCTTACATTTCGCCATTTAACGTTGAAATAGGTGACGATTATATTCAATACAATTGCGATAACGCAACAGTCGTGAGTTAATTTGTGTAATATCCCATAAACGAGATTATTAATGATCAAATCATTTTAACAAATTACTTAACCTCAGTATGCTAATTCGACTCTGCGTCAGGTGAGATTTGATTATATACGCTTCTGTGGCGGAATCTAATCAGATGCAATATTGGCGCACACCGTGTGATTCCCTTTAATGTTTGTGGCTGGAGCGGCGTGAGAATGCTTATTAAACATTTCACATAAACGTCATTTCATACACTGCATCGCTTCATCCAGGTCAAGCGTATCCTCATTGAAGACATGATTTACATTATCAACGAATACATAAGATTTAACTTACAAATATTTATTCTGGGTCACTAACAATTAGATTACAGCAGACGTACTTAATATCTGTAGGGATTCTCTATCAGTCAACCAAGGGACATGGGTTATGGTAATAGAAAAGAAAATGTTCTTTAATTAAATATATATACTTTTGCACACATAGTTAACGTAAATATGCATACGTATATAATATTCTGAGCATAATCTTTATGCAGTAGATTATTCATTAACTCACCAGAATGTTAGTACCATTAAAGATTTTTTTCATGACTGCGATATTTAGTTATGCCTATTTGAATTGTTTACATATTGTAGAAACACACAAACATTTATTTCGTTTGAAAAGATTTGATGATGCGATTTTTATAACTAGAGAAATGGTTGGTTACCAATACAGGTTTTCATTGCCTAATTCATCAATTTAAGTTTTTTAAAACTTGTTGAACAGACTCAATCAAAACATAATTCCTTATACATAAATACAGATATACTCAAGAGTAATAAAACAAAGTAGTTACGGTGTTATAATTGATATAGTATATACTTTATTAAAGTAAATTGTCCAGACATTCTGAATTATGAGAAAATTAATAGAGTTGAAATAATTTATGTATGATTAGGGGAGATTCTGTGTTCATCATTATCTACTGATGAAGACACAATCTAACAGATATCCATTTATTATCCGAATGATGATGATAAAATCGGAAAGATGATATAAATATAAAATAATTATAAAAAATTGCCACTGCAGTACCAATGTTCAGCTAAATCAAGTAAGCGTAATTCACTAGCGCTAATTGTACGTTACACGTATGAAAAACAAAGGTGATTTAATTAGGTAAAGTTATAATAGAATTGTCGACGGAATTTGCGCACAACGATGATATCAACTAAAAGTCTGCACCAAAGGTGACAGGAAGCAGTGTGCAGCCGAGCGTGGAAAGCGGAGCTGACTCAGTACACCGGCGGACCCTAACAGTGTACCTACTGACGAAAACGACTCGAATCTACTCAACAGCTTTTAAAATGCAAATCAACTCATCTCCCATACTTACTTTCTTTACTGGTGGTAGATCTCTATTGCTGGAGTCCGTCTACGTACCTACATAGACAGATTATATCAAAATAGGTGCAAACGGCATTGGAGCCATTTTTTCCAAAAAGTGAAGTGAAGTGTATGTAGATACCAAGGCCGCTCCTGTTGCACCCGATAAACATTACTGTATTCCGGTTTGTAAGGTGCTGTATGCTAGTGAAATTACTAGAGTAACTAGACAACAACTGATGTCTCAATCCGACGAGCGCAGTGTACTGCGTATACCATTTTAATCAGCGCCACATTGTTATAATCACTTACTATCAGGTGAACGCCTTGCTCGTCTAATCTCTTTATAGAAAAAAATTAACAATATTTATTTCGTAAAA
>DWLS01007408.1:0-10748 GCA_018246255.1 Pachliopta kotzebuea | reverse complement strand
GTAATTGAGCTCCAAACGAGAGCCTCGCCAACTTGTTGCTGCAGCACCAGGCAGCGCTGCAGGCGGAGACGAGCAATCCATTATGGAAATCGGGAAAAGTTCGCTTAAGAAGCGAACTTTCAAAACAGCGCAAGTTAAACTTAATAACAGCTTAGTTAAACTTGAATTCAATGTTAGTGGATTTTGAAGATTTATATACTCTAGAACTAGACAGAAAATGTATGGATGTTTTCACAACACCATCGCTTACTGCTTGTAGATAAAATCATAATCACCAGTCGATCGATGTCTATTGCTGGACATAAGTCTCCTGTAACAATGGAGGGATTTGGGCCATCTTCCACCACGCTGGCCCAATATAGATTGGTGGGGAGTCAGGGCTTCGTTTGTTGATTAGCAAGTTGCTTCACGAGCAGGTGAGGTTGGTTTGCTTGAGCTGTTGTGTGGGACTTCTTACGCCCCATAAATAAATTATATATTATTTATATCTTGGGTGAAGCGTACGTCCAGTAGTTGACTACAGCAGGCTTGATGATGATGAATCATTATTACCTGCTACGCCTTTTTACTGTAATACAGTATAGTTAACACGAAAGCTCGGCTAAAGTAGTATATGTTATTTCTAACTATTCAGAAGGTTTGACAGTTAAACTTAATGACATGAATGACAGTTCATAGGAAATGATCTTCATCATGATATATAAATATTATTGGGGACAACTTTTTTTTTGTTGCGAGGGAAATTTTCAAAAGATACTCTACTTCTAGAGAAAGTCTAGGTTATGTGGAATTTATACCCATTAAAACCCCTCGGTGGTCATCCTCGGTGCATTGCGGAAGGTCCCGGAATCTCCTACGGAACTCACCGATGCCTCTCTGCTCTGCTGAGAACATCCCGGGGAGAGCTGTTGTCCTCCGGACCACTTCGTACTTGTCGTCTGACCCGAATTCACTCAATAGACAGTGAGGGCCCCTTCCTCCAAAACCCTTTCAGTCTCCTACTACAGGCAGGGTTTACCTTAGTCCTATTCTTGATAGACCGAGACTACGGAGCTAATTAAAAGAGACCTATACAATATCCTTATTAACGTTAAATACACAGTACAGTAATATACTGTATAGTAGTCAAATCCAGTTTATTCTGATGTTAGACCGATCTTCTTCCACGATGAAGGTTTCAAAGAGTTTTAATGAAATACGCTTCCCCTTCTAAACTTTATATTTAACTTCGTATTGTTCCTGTTTACTAAGAACTTCATCTTAGTGTTTGACTAACTTAACCTTCAGCTGTGCTTACGAATAATACTTCCGCGTCCGACGCACCAGCGCTGCCCTTTAGAACTAGTTCCCAAGTTTGAGCTGAAACCTGTGACGTCAGCAGCGCACCAATCAGTTAGGGAAATAAACGTAAAAGTTTACTCCCCCCGGGAACTCGATCTAACAAAGCAGTAAAATTTGTCCGTTAAACTCTTAGCTAACTAGCTCTATGCTTAACCACTTATTGGAAAAGTGGAGTATTATTACGGAATGGTATTCCTGTTTTCCAATATGTTACAGAGGGGTACAATGATGGACATTATCAGGAAGAAACGGACAGGTTTAAAAAATACAACTTCTCTGATCATATGATATCTGCGTAACCAACAATTGGCGAAGAGTTGATAAATAGCTTTGGACCTCACTTTGAATGAGCAGTTATCGAATCCCAGCGGTGGGATTTTTTTGGATTAATTTGTCTTATATTTTAGGTTTCATTGCAATTCTATCGAAACACATCCATTTCTTTGACAGATGATATTATTATAACTAAAGATAGAATAGAAGAAATTTACCAAAAAAAAATTATGCTAACAATTTGTATATATTATCCGGGTCTTTAATACCTTATAAGATCAGTATGAACCGGATAACCTGGTGGTACTTTACATGCTTTGGATACAAAGGTCATGAGTTCGATTCTCTTTGAAACTATTTTTGTCTTTGCCTCCTCCTCAGTGCTAACTTTGACCTATCATATCTCTTTAATCGGAAGAGCTATAAACTTTTTACCATAGATTTCTCTTTATCCTTCTTCACTTTAACCTGAAAGAGTATTAATGCAACTGTTCCAGTTTGAAAGTTACAAGAATTACGGAGTAATTAAATCAGAGCATCAGACTAGTTTGCGTTACCTTCTTCGATAAAAGCTTTTAGTCTGAATTTCTATGAATTTATTCTATCTAGAACTGATGGGAGATGCAATCTTTGCAGGTTTAGATTATGGAACGGCGTTTAATAAGATTTACCTTTAATTGCTGCAATATAAAAACTGGTGATAGGTCACCCATACTGGAGACCGTCTAGGTAGATATCATCGCAGCTCCTATTTCTACTAACAAATAGTAATCTACAATCACTACTGTATTATGATTTGAAGAGTGCTATATGCTGGTGAAATTACTGAGGTAACCATACTTAATACCTTAAGTGTCAAAGCCAGAAACGCAATGTGGTGTTGTATATATGACCTCAATCAGCGCTACGTAATTGGCAAGCGTTTACTTACCATCAGGTGAACGCCTTGCTCGTCTCGTTTTCTCTTCGAATAAATTTAGCATAGATCCATCAACGTCAGGATATAAAAAATTTAACGTTAACAAAAATAACGATAAAATAACATATGAAACATCATCAGACTCCAGATCATTTCACAAGAACAAAAGGGTATTGAGGTAAAACCCAACAACGTTACCTGCGATCATGATTTGAATATTCCGAAACGATCCAACGATTGTATATCATTCGTTCAATTCAAATTGAATATTTACATGAAATCATTTCTGCTGTAAATACGTTATTCATAACTCCAGTCATTCGAATAATACGGCAACTGAGAATACGACTCAAGTTTATGTAGTCAGTTATTTTTAATACGATGAAACGAGCGAGGCGTTCACCTGATAGTAAGTGATACATTTACTTATAACGTGGCGCTGGTTAAGATGGTATACATCATCCATTCCTTCCCCAATGATTGTAAGATTTGGACCAACTCCTACCACACTGGCCCAATGTGGGTTAGTGGGGATCTAGTTGTTTGTTAATTAGCAGGGTATTTTGACTTGGAAACCGAGAGTTTTTTAGTAGGATCCCTTATATTCCAGATAGTATACACAACACCACATTGCACTAGTTGCCGTAACGTCTGCTTAGTACTATTTGTCAGCTGTAATAAGAGCTGCGGTGTTACTTACCTAGAAGGTGAAGGATGAAGAGGAACTTCCTCCTTGTTAATGACAGATCATGCTATACTTAAGGATATATAGTTTTATTCCAAAACGTTTGTTCGTTCCAAAAGACGGTCTTAATTCCTGTTATAATGTTATATTTAATTTGTATATATGAAAATCTTATCAGTAGTTCCTCTTAATATATTGTGTGGGTCCGTAGGGTCTTAGGAACCTACCAATACCTCCCTGCTCAAGTGCAAGGTGAGTCGCTCGTGGCTTTGTCTCAACGGACCAGACCGTAGTACATATTGTAAACTCCAGTCTCTTATTTGGAGGAGAAGAGAAAGGAAAAGATAAAAAGAGCATATAAATAAAAGACACTAAAGAACTTTACCCAAAATAGGAAAGGGGAAGAAAAGATACTTCCTTGCCTTACTGCTCAGAACAGTCTTCAAGGTTCGTAAACCTTTCACCACCACAGACAACATCGCCACTACAAGTTATGATCATGGTATTACGGAATAAATATAGATCTTTTAATGAATAAACAAACATACCTGTCATAATTTCAGTAACTTAAGTTACTCTATGATGAAAGTGAAATGATTTATTGTCTTCACTCAACTTTCCAAATTAAGTTACCAAAAAGCTCACATGGTGTTTACAGAAACCAAAACGCCTCGTGTACATATAACTTTTCGCATTAACGACGAAGAGTTTTTATTGTTTATATTTAATTTTCAAATATGAGGTAGTTTTTTGGTTTAGAAGGTACTACATCAATAACTCGCTTTGCGTCGGGGTTAAATGCTAAAAAACACAACGCAAATTGTAACGACGCAAAGGGAAAAAAGATTTTCTATAGCAAACCATTTAATGATCGGAAATAGGTTCCGAGCTTACGAAATACTACCTTTTAATAATAAAACTGGACAAAGTAAATTTTTTTAAACAAATATAATATACAAAAAACGTATTAATTTAAACAAAATAAACTACATATTCATTTAATTTATAAAAGTTAAAATTAAAATCAATCACTATCTGATGAGTCCATAGTGTCTGTTGTCTTAGATTGTTTTTCTTTGACAAGAAATTGGTCCAATGTTTGTTAAACAGCTTTTTTTTTCAACGTAAGCTAAATTTTCTTGTAGCAATTTATATTCGAAGCTATTCCCGGGACACTTTTAAACTTCTTCCACTGTCAGTATCGTTTTGAAAAAAAATTCTATAGTTTCGTCAATCGAAATTTGTTTGGAGGTTAAATTTTGTTCTTTAAAGATTTCTATTTTACGGTCACTCTCATCTTCTTCATTAGCAAATTGTAATTTCAGTTGCAATAATTCTTCATTCTAGGATTCTTTGTTGTGAGAGATTAGCAAATTTATGTCGGTCTCCTCCATACCTTCAAAATTTGAAACGCAACTTCGAAAATCTAACGACGCTGAGTGAAAGTTAGTAAAAATTAACAACGCAAAGTGTCGTTTGAAAGATAGTATATTAAATTTTACTTATTTATTTTATTTTACAGCCTGTGTAAAGGCGGATTAATTGGCACTATCTTACAGTCTACCTTTAGTGATGACGATATGGTGCATTGAACAATTAAAATAATAGGAGTGTGATAATACATATCAAAATATTATTAAATTACATTACAATACATACATTAAACAAATATAATATACATATATACTAATACATAATATATTCATATTAATAATAAATAATAATATACTTTAACGCAAGTCGTCTACTCGTTAATGTCTCTGCTGATGACAGTCTAACAGAATAGACCAAAAAAGAATTTTGTTCATATTTAGTGTACCTAGATTATTAAAAAAATAGCCCAGGGCCCACATTCGTTTCGCGCGTGTCTGAAAAATGTTTGAAAATTTGTTTGTAAATGTAAAATTTTTAAATTACATTTTTATATCTCGCAAATCTTGCTTCTATAGCTCAGTAGCCATCCGCTTAGTAACACGGGGTTCCCTAATTAAAGGAAACTCTTGAGTCACAACAGAAGATGATGATGTGCTGCTGCTCCTATTACAGCCGACAAACAATACTATGTAATAATAATAATACTGTGTATCAGTTTGATGGGTGCTGTAGGGTATTGAAATTACTAAGGTAACAACACATTGCGTCTGAAGGCGGCAAACGCAATGTGTTGTTGTATATACTATGTTATACAACATCGCGTTGTTATATGCATATATCACTTAGCATTAAGTGAACGTATTGCTCGTCTCGTCGCTTCGTAGAATAAAATAAAAATTTTTGTAATTCATCACCAAATTCATCATTCTTATATAATTAATTCATAGGATAAACGGCGGCGCACATACCCATACTCACTAAGGGGAAAGTGTACAAACCTGCAGTAAGACCTGCGATGCTGTACGGGTCTGAATGCTGGACAGTGTGGGAAACACATGCTCAGAAGCTACACGTGGCCGAAATGAAGATGCTCAGGTGGTCAGGCGGAGTGACTAGACTAGACAAAATTCGAAACGAATACGTCCGAGGTAGTTTCAAAGTCATTCCAGTCCAGGAAAAGCTCACCGAAACACGTCTAAGATGGTACGGCCACGTAATGCGGAGAGACAGCGAGCATGTGGTTCACAGGGCACTGGCAATTCCAGAAAAGAAGAGAGGAAGAGAGCGGCCCCCCTTGACCTGATGGACTAGTATGGTCAATATAATGAGACCCAATTGCCTGACCCGACAACCCGAGACAGATTGTCCTGGCGCAAAAAGATAAGGAGAGCCGACCTCACCTAACGTGGGAAGAGGCAAAGAAGAAAATAAACGGCGTGTGAAGATACGTAGGTAGGACTAAATATTTTGGGGTTTGGTATTTCTTTATTGTTGCTTAATATCACGTGAATTAAAAATACGTTAATTTTGTTAACTCTTAACACTGTTTACGTTTCATGAATATACCCGGGTAACCGGGTGGGATGGCTGAAAAATAATCTGTCCGGGATTTCTTTTAATTTTAATGGAGGCGTGCCGTCCGGTGCGCAATCTCCGGATGTAACTGAATTAGCCACCTACCGCCGCGAGTTTCGTATTAACTGCCGAAGGTACAGTTTGATGACCTCTGCACCCAACGCCACCGACACTGAAACATTTTTTTTCCTATAATGGTCACTTTTATACCATAAGGACTTTATTAGACTCAAAGACCCAGTTAAATGAATAAATAATACCATAAAGAGGAGAGAAAGCTGAGGGAATTTGATGAAAGGTTTGGAGGAATGAGCAGAAATAAAAATAGAAAGAGAGAAGTGATAACTGAATATATACGTACTTAGATATATAAACATACAGAAACCAATACGAAATGACCAACAAAAAACGTGTTAAGGTTAGGCAGTAGTGCCTCTGGTACTGCAGGTGTTTATATGCTACGGTCACTGCCTACCATCAGGCAGGCCGTATGCTTGTTTGCCAACTTAGTGGTATAAAGAAAGACTTACTCTTTGGTTATATTTAACTTATTAAACGATAATTTTAATTATGTTACGTGGCAATAAGATTGAAGATAATCCAAATATTGTTTATTGTTAACAACAGATAGATTACAATACTAGAGCCAAAGATTGGACTAAGCGGCGTTTCTTGGAAGATATCTGTGTCCACCTATAGACTGCCCCAGGCTATTATGATGATGATGAGATTACAAAACTAACATCCAAATTCTATATCCCTCAAGATTGAATAAATTGTATATATAGTAGTTAACTCAATTATCTTTTCTGTATATTCCAAGTTTCCAGCAACATTTCATCCGTTCGCTAGTAAATTTGTATTAGACTGTATAATAATTTTAAAGGTTCAATAAAAATGTATTAAATAAGTAAATTTGGGGCATGTGTGTCTATAATTGATCATAAATAACGTGAACACTACAGCGTTACGTTCACGTGGAAACAGAAGCGAAATGATTAAATTGAGTCTATACAGATGTTTACGCGCGAGCCAATGTAGGGAGATGGCGGTGAGCGGCTCCGGTTAATATAGAAGCATTGAAATCCTTTCAAATTGCTGTTAAATTGAAGTTTGACGGCTTGCCGTAAAACGAATGTTCCCCAAGCTGGCGGTAAGCGGTAAGCGGCGGGAGGCAGTAAACCGCACCAATAAACGGAGTAGCCGACTCCCGTTTTACAATTTGAGGTGAACTCTGATTGTTATTTAATACCGCCGCTATCTTAACGAAAACATCCCCAACAATATTACCTTAAATCGTTATACTGATACCTGTTTGTTTTTAATAACCAGACGCGGAAAAGGAGCGTAGTATGTATTTAAAACGAACATAATATTTACAGATGATTCTTCCTTTGTCGAAGCGACAAGACCAGCAATACTTTCACCTGATTATAAATTATATGACTGCCCATGACAGCGCGGTGCGGGTTAAAATGGTATACACCACATTGCGCTCGTCAACTTGAGACTCTTTACCCCAATTATTTCACTAGCTACTTCTTCTAAGTTGTATTTCCTCATGACTGAGGGTCGTGGTCATCATGTGCAGTGAAATACACGACGACTTTCTTGGCAATTATAATGGAGTGGTGTTGCCATCGCCTTCTCTGTTTTAAAAACTAGTCCGACTACGGATGGTCATCACATGAATAAGTAGATTTCCTCACAATGTTCTCTTTCTCCGTCAGAGCGCGTGATATTAGTTGGTGTTATACTAACTGCACGTAAATTGAAAAGTTCATTGGTGCAGGCCGGTTCCCAACCCTGCACCTTTGGTGAAAAAGGCAGGCGTTTAAACTCCTGAGCTGCGCTGATACCTACATAGACAGTCCCCGGCAAAGAAGACCTACCACCAGTAAATACTCCGCTGTGGTCACATTGTGATGATATTTAAAATACACTAATATAGCTCATAATATACTAGAAATTAATAATCCTATCAAAACTTGATTGCTAGTAAAAGATGGATAAGGTGACCCTGATTAAGATCTGATTATGTGGAGACATTCATCGTGTTAGATATTAAGGAAAAATTACTTGTTATAAACATTTTGTTGGAAAAACAGTAATTCTATTAACTCGTACAAAAAAAACTGGAATGAATTGAGAATAAATTTCTATATACTTTTGTATTGTTTATAATTCACTCTGAAATGTATTTAATAATTGAGAATATTGTTATTAAAGTGTAATACTAATTGATTCATAATTGTTACAAAATACATAATAATGCAATAGATGTTTTGATTATTGTCCACTACTACGTCAGCTGACCATTTTATTGTATACAAGACAGTGGCTGAAGATTTTGTACTCACTCTCGCTTTGCATCGGAAGAAGTGTGTTACTGGTAACGAACGTCTCTCTGTGTGTTGTATTTGCGAAGAAGTAAAAACAATATAAGAAAAGTGTCTTATATTAACTACCGCCGATTTCCTAATAATCATATGAAATTGTGATCTATTCCGAATATTGCGGGTATTTGTAAAAGGTCTATAGACAGAAGAATTTCTATATATTTTTTTAGTATTATTAATAAAAAAAACCTGAAAAGTATATACTATTCTTTGAAAGATAGTAAAGTTTAACGTTAAAGGTACTCACTCTTCGATGTCTGGCTTTACTGGATATTCTGTAACAAAAAATTTAAATACTTTAAAACATAAGTGTGATGGAAGTAACTGAACGCCGAATATCATCATCAGCTGATAGAGGTCCACTGCTGAATATAGGCCTTCCCTAGTAATGAGGGGATTTGGGTCATCTCCCACCATTTTACCAATTACGATGTGGGCGTCTTCAAAAAACGAGTGAATAGGCATTTGCGAGGTTAATGCGCTTTTACCATCATCGACCACATCCTCACTTAACACCAAGTGGGTTCGTGGTCAAGCATTGACCTATACCTTGGTAAAAAAAAAAACACTACGCTGGCCCAGTGCAGGTTGGAGGGGAGCTTTAGCCTCGTTTGTTAATGAGCAGGCACCAGGAGTATTTGAAATTGGCTTGGGTCCCGTGAGTTGTTGTGTGGGACCCCTTACACCCCTTGCTGAATATAAATTTATTAAATTGTATCTATATGAGAAATTATGAATAATAATCAGAACACTGAAATGCTAATATCTTTAAAATATAAAAGTGGTAATATAACCTTTATTGGTGGAAGGTCTCTCGTCGGATACCGTCTAGGTAAGAACCACCGCAGCTCCTATTGCAGCCGATAAATATTACTGTGTACTTAACAACTAACGTGCAATGTAGAGTTGTGTATACCATCTTAACCAGCGTCGTGTTGTTATAGGCAAGCGTTTTCCTTACCATGTAGTGAACTCCTTACTAGTACCGTGGTTTAGTCAAATAAAAAATAATCTCTTTCAAAAGAAATTCGAGACGGAAAAGTCTTTGTCTAAGAAGTATATTAAAAGACAGTATCATCTATAAAAATATTAAGTCCAAAGAAATATGTTAACTAGATCCCAGTCAGTTTATTGTCTTAAACGAACAGTTCTTGTCTTTCGCAATGATGTCTTTGTTTCTACTTGCTGTGGTATCTAAAGAATTGATAGTTTCAACTTGTTAAATCTTCAGTTAGTTATTCATCTTTCAACTACTTCAACATTTTAACTATATTCTGCAGAAATTTATAAATTCAAAAGCATCAACTACTACGAAACTTTGAAAGAGTCGCTTTTTACATATAAAAATATTTCTGAATATACATTGATCATTTCTTTTTTTATCTACAGTAGAATATTTCAGCATAAATTCACAAGGTGACAATGTGATCCTGAATGATGGACTTTCATATTTCGTCAGACAAAACACAGCGATGCTGTTACGCTACCAGGTTTGCAATAAGAGAGAGATAGCGAACCAGATTCAAAAAACCGTAAAACCGAATTAACTCCACAATGTGAAGTCCTGGAAATGAACCAGGAATACGGGAGCAATGATATTGGCGAAAATAAAGCCAAGAAGATGGTGATGACGGATTTGAATCATTCTCAACCATGTTTTTGAGGGTTATATCAATGCGATTTGAAACATGGTTTAAAGCTAGTGATATTAGTTGGTGTTATACTAACTGCACATAAATTGAAAAATTCACTAGTGCAGACCGGATTGGAACCTGGTAGCTTCAGAGTGGGAGGCCAGCGTGCAAACCACTAGGCTATCACGACGTCCTTAACTTAGACGTAGGTTAAGTGTCTTCCTTCATAATAATTTTGAGTGTTAACAAACTGGTCGTGGTCATCAAGTAGTTGCGGTGACCTGTTCCATTCTCGCCTTGCCGCCTTTCGCATTTATGCAAGGGGACGTCTGCTGCCACTGATCTGGTTGGTTCACATCATGGGTCCACAGTTTAAATGTAGTGTAGTAGTAATTGGCAGAGCTTGGGGCCCTGATATGGAACTAGGCATGTTCGTTATAATGGAAGCAATTAACTGTCGAGTTTCGAAGTCAGAGCCAGTTGAACCGTGACTTGGGAAACCAAATGAGTAGTCTCATTAGACCGGTAACGTCACTAGCTGCAGCGGC
>DWLS01007407.1:0-10749 GCA_018246255.1 Pachliopta kotzebuea | reverse complement strand
TTGTCAAACCGTTTTTTGACAAACTTCAAATGTATTTTAAAACTTATTCTTTTTTATATATCCAAAGAGTTTGAACAAATATAATTAAACAAAAATACATACAATTCGCAAATGTTATATAAAGCATATATAAAGGCTGCGCCATTTAGGAATTTTTCCTTTAAATCATCATTAATTATATTATTTTCATTATTAATATATTCTTATGTATATTTTTATAAAGATTATTAAACATTTAAACATATTATTTTAATATACTATTAAAGGGGTGCTGTGTTAATAATCTTTACAATATAATGAGCTAATACTTCTGTAACATTAAAATACAGTCTTTCATAAATGAGTTGATACACAATGTTTTATATTTCATAATTATTACAGCCTTTTTAAAATGTACTGAATAGTTTTCACATAAGAAATTTCTATAAACGATTCCTTAGTCACGGACTCAAGTATAGGAGTAAAGATCAATGGGAAGGTTGCTTTAATTTCCTTCCAGTTGTTCTGTTTTAGTCGACTATTTCGACCTGCCTCCTGGAGGAGGTTGATAGAGAAACATGTGCTCATATATAAAGATACTCGTAATTTAGTTACGCGGTGCATGCTTTATCGATTCAATCTGCAGGGCCCGGCGGAAGCCATTCAGCCCGGTGCACGGCTTCCGATGCACTTGACCTGGAAACAGCTGGAGTGCACCCCAGCACCAATGCATTAAATTAAAAAAGACCCTCATTTGCTACATCATATTATACAAATTTACTTTCCAAAATAATACACGTAAACTATACATTAACTTTTATACATATTTTTTTTATTGAATCAACTTTGAAGTATATTCTTATAAGCATGAGTAAAGGATACTGTTTTTGACTATGAAAAAAATTGAGTAATTACATGTTTAACACATATATGTATATATTAGTAACCTATTAATAAACTTAGTATCTTTCCTTTTATATATCACTACTGTATATTAAACAATATATAAAGATATTGTTCGTTATATAGTAAATATAAAGAAAGGTAATAAAGATTGTTTAATCTTCTGAACAAAGTATTGTTTTTAATATAAATTAAATTATTACTGATAGTAGATAAAAACTACTTCACTTCCTATTTCTGCGAGATAGTAGTAAGAAAATATTACTATACAGTAATAAACCATATGAAAATCGTACTATTTTGGGACCGGAGTAATATCTTTGTAGTATCTTATAACGTAAAATTTAAGTTAAGTGTTAACTTATTGTTGATATGATTTTACTGGAGGTATGTTACTGTAACACCACCGCAGCTCCTATTGCAGCCGAAAAACAGTACTATGCAGATATTACTGTGTTCCGGTTTGAAGGGTGCTGTAGTTAGTGATTACTGGGGTAACGAGACTTGACACTTTATATCTCAAGGCGACGAGTATAATATAGTGTTGTGTATTAATTTTAACTATCGTAAATATTTGAGCGTATCACTAATTATCAAGTGACGTATTATTAGTAGATTTTTTACAAAATATATTGTTTTTTTTTGGGTAATGTTGTCGCCTTTGGTCATTATTATGACCGTTAAGAGCTTCGTTAGTTCCGGAGCTAAATGAACTATATTATAAGAGAAGAGGAGAAAGCTCAGAGGATATAATATGAAGGAAGAGTTAAAGAGATGTATAGAATATATTATATTATATAATATTCGTTATAGTAGATAATAAATATACCAAGCGCTCCAGTCTACAAATAAAGTGAACAGAATGAAATAACGAATCAATTCGTAACCTCCATAAGTGACATGAGGCCGGCACACACTTGACCCGATTGCCGGGAGTAATGTATTACGGCGCTGAAGGGACCTCAAACAATGGTTAAAATATTTTTTTTTTGTTATTCCAAGTTGCGATAATACAAACCTTAACCTGATGATTGATGTGCCTGCTCAATGTGACGGTAGTAAAGTTCGCTTTGAGTTACCACAGTAATTTGTGTAGCTACAACACCTTTCAAACTGAGACTCAGTAATGTTACTATACCGCTGTGTGTGGCGTACCAGGCTTCCAGCAGTACGTCTGTACTGCTGGAAGTCTCCAAGGTAGACCGAAGATGAAGTGAAGGTCCACTGAATGCAGGCAGTGTCGGACCGAATGGAGTGGAGATGATTGGAGAAACGCCTATGTTCAAATGTGGACGTTATCGGCTGATGATGAAGGTGATGATGAAGATAATGAAGTTGATGATGATGATAATGAAGCTGACGTTGATGATAATGAAGTTAATGATGATGATAACAATAATGTCGGCTTCAATAAGGGCTGCGGGAGTACCATCTAATATCTCAAGGCGACGAGCTGAATGTGGTGCTGAGTATAATATATTTAGCAGTGCCATGTTTTGGACAAACGTATCACTTACTATCAGGTGAGCGTCTTGTTCATATTGTCGTCTCAAAATAAAACAATTTGTAAAATATTTACAGAAGTTTGATAACAGGTAGTGTTCCTAGACGAGTAATTGCAAAGAAACTAAACATATATAACGTCATATTAATTTCTTTAGTATTTTGTAAATAGTAAATGAAGGCTTTTTATTATTAACTATATCTATATATACAGCGGTAGTGCAAAGTGTTTGTAATGCGTCAATTTGCTGGGGTCGTCGGGAGGAAATGTAATTTGTCAGTGAAGATAATGCGATTCCATCCCGTGGATCCCGTTGTGGACGATTTCTTTTCCTCCCCGTCTTATCGAGTTGGTAAACATTGTTTACACAATCGATGATTTCATACACAACATACATACAATACATTTATCATACATCAAGTTTGTTTTTACCGACTATAAACTGTTAGAAAAAGGTGGTAAATATATCCTCATAAAACATTAGAGACGAGTAGCAAAAAAGTGGCGCCAGACGCTATATAAAAATAAATATGAGAGTGATAGAAAATAAAGAAAAGATTAAAAAGAAAATAGATAAAAGTAGAAAGAAACAGATTTATGGAAACAACAGAAGTCTCAGAGTTTGAATATTCAAAATTGTAAAGATCTGAAAGCCTGAGTGGCGATCCTTAGGAGAGGCATATGATCCAGCAGTAGACGTCAGTCTACTGCTGGATTATTATGCTGGCTTACGTCAGTAAGCTGTTGATGATGATATTTTTCACCAGGCTTGTTACTGTTTGTCTTATTTTGGTAATTATTTCGTTGGTAAGAGAAAAACGTTTACCCTTTGAGCGGGACAATAAGAAAGTGATGGTCTACATTACTATATCTCAGTATATAAATATTCACCTAATAGACGATCAGACCGGATCGATTACCAGCGGATTACTATCAGAGCCCCAGTTGGCCAGCGTTCGAGTCACGAATTTTATTGCGGTATAAAAGAGCTCATTGAGGGCCGCTGTTTATATTAATTGGATCTTAAGTTTGGGGCGCTGTGGAATAATAATGAGTGTTTTCGGTGAAGCGCCATCTATCGGCGAATAGCAATAAACTCTGAGTTAAAATTGATCAAAGCGATGTTAATTATTTTATTAAATACTGAAATGAAATACCTTAATAATTTGTATATTTTACACTTAAATATTTTTCATGGAATTATTATTTAGAAGATATACATATAAGACGGAAATTTACGACTATTAAAACATAAGATAGTTTCTCTGTTTAAGAGTTTTATTGTTACATATCGAGATACATAAGTATAATAAAATGGTAAAGCTTAACTACTTATCTGTAATAAGAGAAATAATATTTAATGTAAATAATCATAATGTAGATTCCCTAATAATAAATTATTGGCTTCGTAGCCAGACAAAATAATTTATGTAAAATTGATGGTTGATATCAACGATATTCATTTACTATAGGTTATAAAAATAAATTAGTTTGAACACAGAATATTAAAATTAAAAGAAAATTGAATTAAATTATATTTTCCTTTACACACAAATAAATTATGAAATAAAGGTGTAAACACATTGCGATTAATAGTAGAGGTTTGCCGCGGAATGATGATGATGGTCATTATATCGTTATTTTATTAAAAGAAAGTGCGCAGAGATTCTTGTATATAGAAAAGATTTTGGATTTAAAAACAATTACTTTCATCATCATCAGCCGATACAGTTCCACCCCCAACGGAGGCGAGATTTGGGGCATTTCCCACAACACTGGCTCAATGCGGGTTGAGAGGGACTGTGGGTCTCGCTTGTTGATTAACAAGGTCCACTACCAGCAGGTGAATCTAGATTGGGTCCCGTGAGGTGTTGTGTGAGACCCTTTACTCCACCTTCCCATTAAAAGCATAAAAGTTTATGAATTTCAATGTTCTAATACAGATAAAATCCGGAAGAAGTATGCATCGCTCGGAGACAGCGTGGTCGTGGTCAAGCTGGAGCGGACTCAAAAGGCCGGTCTCGGCCTCAGTCTCGCCGGGCACAGGGACCGCAGCCGGATGGCGGTCTTCATTTGCGGTCTCCATCCGGCCGGCGCGGCGGCGAAGGCAACGCCTGCCGTTAAAGTTGGAGACGAGATCTTGGAGGTGAGTTTGATGAGCAAAGAATATGCATCAGTAAATTAGTAGGATGGGTACTCCTCTTATAAAAAGAAGGTTCCTGGTTCGATTCGAAATGCTGTGTTCCGACTGTCACCATATAAAGAGAACTTCATCAGTCGATAGATCACTGGCCTCTCCCAATAGTGGAGGGGTTTGGGCCGCCACCTAACACGCTGGCCCAAATAAAATTTGTGGGAAGTTAGAGACTCATTGGTTAGCAAACTGCATGAGTAGGTGAGGTTGGATTGAATCCCGTGAGTTTCTGTGGGACCCCTTACACTTAACCACCTCATGAATAAGAGACTCATCAGAACAAATAATCCATCAGGAGTGGACTTGTTTGAAATAGTTGACTATATATACTAAAGCCAGTTTACCCTGGTCAATTTGATGTATGTTCCATGAACATAGTTATAGGTCGGCGGCGCTACTTACGTTGGCTGGTTTCCAAATCAAATAAAATCAGCTGCAGCGGAACAGCTCTTCTCTGAAACTCATTGTTTATTATATTTAACAACAGATCTTACTATTATGACGTCATAACAGTATCCGACTACATTTTGTAACATTATTACATATTAGCATTTCAGTTGTTGAAGTTTTTTTTTAGATATATTTTAGTAAATAATAAACAGTTGATAATATAGTGACATATTTATTAAATAAAATTAAACCTCAGCTAAAAATAAAGTTAATTAAGTTATCTTTAGTACTAAACAAAATAATCAAAATCGGTTCAACCGATTTGGAATTACGACAACGACAAACATCAATAGAAATCGATTGACAAACTATATACAGACATAAACAGTATCCGTAGATCTTTTCACCTGGTTTTTAAGTTCATAATATATTTTTAAAAGATTTGTATATAAATAATAGAAATAAGAACAAATATGAATATATATACATAAGTGTATATACAAGTTTTGTGTTGGTAGATAATAAGGTAACATTAATATTGAATTACTTAAATAATAGGACGAAAACAACCTAAATAATAATTTCAAAGAAAAGCAAAAAACCAAATTAACTTCCTAAGCTTTCTGTTTATCTTATGTATATCTTACAGGTGTTAACTTCATAACACTCCTTTTAATTATGGTGGTTAAATACCTTTAGATACGTGAAAAGTTGCCAATAGAAGAGCATCAAAATATTTTCGTATGCCGACAGAATTATAACGTTTCCCAAAAACACTTATTCAAAGCTTCCCACGCATGGGCTAAGTATACACTCGGACATGGACAAATTATTATCCATGTAATTTGGTATACTGTAATTACTTCGTCAATCACCGCCGCCGGCTCCGACTCCTGGAATACTTCCAACCGAACCAACTATAAATGTACAAACGTTATTATTCAAAACGAAATATTTGAATGAATGAATGACAGAATGATGACCACACACTGATAATTAAGTGAATAGAAATAAATTATATTCCCAACAGTGGGGTACAATGCTTTCCGCAAGGAGGCTATCAAGTCATTACTTCGTTTCGGCTTATTTATTACTACTACTATTTACTACTATTACTAATACTACTTAACATTGTCTTTAAACGATGATAATACAGCAATGGTTTAAGTAATAAGTAATATTCACTTGATGATAAGTGATACGCTTACCTATATAAACGTGGTATTACTTAAGATCACAAAACACCACATTGCCCTTCTCGCATTGAGACGTAATGTGTTGTCTCGTTATCGCAGTAATTTCACTAGCATACATCACCTTCCAATACACACAGTAATATCTGCACATTATTATTCAGCGGTAGAAATAGGAGCTGCGGTAACTACTTAGACGGTCTCCGGCAACAGAGAGCCACCAGTTCCTATCCTGGTTTAGTATATATCCTAATTAGTGCTAGGGACATCTAGGGCCAATTAAATATCACCAACTGGGGAATACCCTTTGATCATCAGCTGACCTGTTCGTAAATGAATTACAAAAATAACTCTTCATTGTATCGATCAAAGCCAACATTCCTACGTCAATGATCGAGAATGATCTATTCTGGTACAAAGGATCTATACAGAAATAGATCGTTTTAGTACAGATTACAAAACTGAATTAAATAGACTAAAGATCTCCCCGTCAATGATATAACACTTAGTCACAGTTTAACGTGGAATTAAGTGACCGGGATGATGTAGATGGTGGTCTCCTTCAAGGCTGATGGATGAAGAAAACTCATGGGATCCAAACCAAAGTCATCTGCTTTTGCAGCCTGCTAATCAATAAACAAGGCTTTGGCTCTCCATTAATCCGCATTGGGCCAGTGTGTTGGGACATGGCCCAATTCCTCCATTACCTTATGAGCCCTATGTCCAGCAGTGGACGTCTATGAAGAGATAGTAGAAAGAAGACGAAATTCGTCTTATTATTAAAGTAATGCAATCAGTTAATAAAACATGGTATATAAAAAGGTATAAGAAAGGAAAAGAAACACGAAGATGTATATAATAGTTGGAAATGTAAATAAAAGATAAATTAGAATAATAATAACAGATATGTATAAAAATAACAAATAGGAATATTAACAAATAAAAATTAATTATATTTGCAACACTGTCTATTAATAAGAAGAAGAGATAGTGAGAAACGAAAAAATGAATGAGAGGAAACGGTTTGAAAAAAATATAGGAAGAAAGTAATTAGAGACGAAATTAAAAATGAAAAGTTAAAGAAAAGAATTACTGTCCAAAGGGAAATTTAAATTATTGGCAACACTGGTCAGTTTTGACATATGAGGCTATGAATGAAAGGAAGGAAATGCGAAAAGGGAGAATGAGAGAGAGTAAACAGTATGAAAGAAAAACGTGAGACAAAAATAAAAATTAAAACTAAAAGAAAGGCTGACAAATTATTCAGAAGAACGATATCCCTAGAATTTAAATAATATTTAAGAAAGAATTCAAAGTTCTTAAACTCATGTAATATCAAGTGTAAAAAAGTTTGAGAAGAAGAGAGAGACTGAAAGGTGATGAAAATGTTAATAGTTAAAAGAATTTGAAAGAAAAGAAAAGAAAAACCCCGAACCCATCATGACCTAAGAAGAGTGAGGGGACGATTAAAATCTTTTTTATTCACCAAGGTGAGCAAGGCGTTCACTTGATAATAAGTGATACGCTCGCCCATACCGTGGCCTCGTTACCGACCCTTTTGGTCGCAGTAAATCGAATTACTAATATAGTAATTGTTACTGTGGTAACAATGCTATTTCATACATCTCAAGGTGTTCACTGTTTACTAAAACCAGTGTTTCGTTGTTTATAACGTTATTTTTATTATTCAACTAGTCGTATTCACCTGATAGTAAGTGATACGAACGTGGCGCTGGTTAAGATTGTATTAAGACAAGGAGTTAAGTATCGTTACTCCAGTAATTTCGTTATAACACCCTCCAAACGGTTTGCATATTATTATTTGGCGGTTGAAATGGGAGATGTGGAGGTACCTACCTAGACGGTCTGTAGCAAGAGACCTCCCACCAGTATAGGAGTGTCACTTACTATCAGGTGAACATCCTGATCGTCTCATTACATGTGCATTTGCTTACATTAACAGCTGATCTCTTGAGCCGCGGAACAGTTTGGAGACCAGCCAGTTGGATAAGACAGCAGTAGTTACACACGCAGAAAGAAAATTAACCGATTTTGTTTTAGGTAGTAAGCTACAGACGTTTTAAATGAACTGATACATATTGAAAATATCTACTGGTGGTAGGTCTCTTTTGTCACAGACCATCTAGGTAGGTACCACAGATTCCATTTCTACCGCCAAATAGTAATGTGAAAACATTACTGTGTTCCAGTTTGAAGGGTCCTAGTAAAATTACTGGGGTAACAAGACTAAATACATGTCTCAAGGCAACGATCTCATTTTAACCAGGGCCTTGTTTTGGGCAAACTATCACTTATAATCAGGTTAACACATTACTCGTTCAGTTGCTAGATCGAATAAAAACCGGGTAGTAATATGAATATAGTGTTTAAATTACTGGAAGGAAGATTGGTGATAAGTTTACTGCTAGAGATAGTCTAGGTACCACAGCAGCTCCTATTGCAGCTGACAAACAGTACTGTCCGAACATTACTGTGTTATAGTTGAAGCGTGTTGTAGCTAGTTAAATTATTGGGGTAACGAGACAACTTATATCTCAAAGTGACGAGCGCAATGTGGTGTTGTGTATACCATCTTAATCAGGGCAAGCGTATCACTTGTAATCAGGTAAACACCTGGCTGCCACGAATAAAAAAAACCATTATTGAACAGTCAGATAAGTGTTAAAGCTGACTCTTACTTAAAACTATTAAAACAAAGTAAAAATTATAACTTATCTATATCTACTTGATCTTACTAGTTAACTAGTATACTAATATATTTAAAATGACGACAACAACAACGGAGAACATGAGGTATTGTTTGAGTACATTTTGAATATTGATGGAAGATTTACTGCTGGAGAATGTAGTACCACCACAGCTGCTTTTACTATCGCTAAACAGTATTTTGCAAACCTTACTATGTTACAGTTTGAAAGGCGTAAGTTAGTAAGTTTATTGGGTTGGCAAAACTCAACATGTCTTAAGGCGACGAGAGCAGTCTACCTGTATATACCATTTTAACCAGCGCCATGTTATAAGAAAGCGTATCACTTAATATGAAAGTGAACGTTTTGATCATCATGATATATTTCTGATGGTAAATATTAGTGGTATTTTAATTTACCACTTTCACCACCAATCCGCTACAGTCTATGTAATATGACCGTTCTCTTAGCGTACAGTGCAGAATCAACTCTGAAACGGAGCCAGACTATTCTCGTTTAACGTTCATTCTGATTGAATCATAACTCTACCACGATATGTACCACCACCACCTAATTCTACCAAACAGTAGCAAACACCACTATTCCAGTTTGAAGAGCTTCCTTTGAAATTACCGCAGTAACAAAACTAAAGACAAACATTGTTGAGCGACGTAAATATCTTTACCCTATATTAGTCATGAGCCAGATATATTTTCATTTATGTTTTAGAGAGGTTCCCTCTCTGTTATTCTATCTCAAAGTAGAATTAGAAGAAGAATATAAGAAATTCTTCTCTCGTAGTAGAAAAAGTAAGAATTGTTTACTTTATTTACGATTTACACGAAAATTCTTTTGTCCAGGTGAACGGCATTGTTTTGCACGGAAGGTGTCATCTCAACGCGTCCGCGATCATCAAAGGGCTGGTGGGTCCAGTCTTCAAGATCATACTCCTTAGGTACGTATGGCTACTCTTCTAATCCTCAGCACTCCTCCAATCCTCAGTACTCCTCGTGCATTCTATTAGCATTGTGAAGAAGAAAGAGATCTCTGAAAGCTGCTTGCTTCCGAGTTCCTATTCATTCCATAGAAAGTTCTGGAACCTAGTGAATACCAAGAAGATTTTTGTGGTTCTATATCGATAACCCAGACTTCTTCCCAAGAACTTGGAGTATCTATTTTACTGATGATAGATATCTGTTACCAGAGGCAATAAATATATTACCGGAACTCCTACAGCAGCTGAAAAACAGTATTGTGTGAAAATTACTGCGCTCTAGTTTGAAGGATTATGTAGCTAATGAAATTACTGGGGTAACGAAACTTATGTCTTATATATATATCTCAAGATGAGCGCAATGTAGTGCTTTGCATACCATCTTAACCAGCGCTATGTTATGGGTATCAATGATAATTGAACGGTTTTCTCCCACTGAGTTGTTCTTTGTTGGAAAAGGCTTTTAAAGAAAAACGGTTGAAATATACTTTTACTTAAATTTCACTTGATGTAGCTTGAAACCTTTCAGCTTGAATTCAGTATTCGATTACGGAAGTTCAACTCTGCGCAGAACAAACAGCGTGAGTCTTCCGATATTTATTCATCAGGTCATTGTACTGCGGAGAGGAGAGAGGAACACTCTTGTAATAAAAACTCCTCAGTTCGTTATTTATTACTGTGTTTTTTTATATATGCTGTAATATAAATATTTGTATGAGAAAATATATAAACGGAACAAAGATTCCTTATAGCGTTTATTTGTATTTTTTTTTTTTTTTTTTTTTTTTTTTTTTTTTTTTTTTTTTTTTTGGGCGGTTAGGGTTTAAAAAAGGGGGTTTACGCAGCGGGTTATATATAAATTTTTGAACGGGGGATAAAAAAAA
>DWLS01007406.1:0-10750 GCA_018246255.1 Pachliopta kotzebuea | reverse complement strand
CTCAAAAACAATAAATAAAAATATTAAAACTGTATAAAAGGTTAGGGTAATAAGCGGGAATTATATACATTAATACTTATAAAGATACAAAAGCTCATCGACATCTTTATAGTAATTTTATGTTGTTGGTCTTACAGTAGTGTTTACTACTTAGGAGTTGTAAAAACATATATAATAAGTCCAGTAAAAAAGAAGGAATATCTAGTAAAATAATTGAAATAATAGTATAAAATATATATATATATAAACATTCATTTCTACCATTTTTTTAATACGTGTGAAATTGATTTAAATCATTTAAAGTTTTTATATAATATTTTTTAATTATCCGCAAACATATAGTAATAATTATAATTTACGGTTTATTAGTATATGTAGTCAACGGAATGATTTTTATTAAAGATGATTATATCTATGAAATATGTCAATATTTATATCTAAATCGTTAAAACAAATTATGATTAACATTTAATGTATCTTAATTTCCACAGTAAACTAAACGTATTAATCTTATCGTCGTTTACATATTTAACTTACATTTCTTACCGCAAGACGGAAAAATCAGTGCACCAAAGGACAGTTATTCTTTAACTTTAATACCATTAAGTTAGCCACGGCCGGTAGACGATAAACAAGCGATGACAAAGCACGAGCAAACCCACTCTACTAAATTAACTCGGCGGTACCTACCTACTTGTTACTGCAGTAGGATAACCGTTACAACGTTGTGTAATGAACAACATATGTCGCCGGTTTAGATTTCAAATTTATCTATTACTTGTATTATTCAGTATATATTCCTACATAAGTTAAACATAATGAGATATTATAAAGAAATATTTTTTTATTCGATTAGTCTTACAATTGATAGTATGTGATAAAGTAATCCTAGAAAGGATGGTAAACTGCACCAAATTGTATTTACTTTGGAACATAAGATTTTAAGTTTCGTTACCCTAGTTATTTCACTAGCTACAACGCCTTTCAAACTGGAACAGTAATGTTTGCACTTTACTATTTGGCGGTAGAAATAGGAGCACCTACCCCTAAATATTTTATATATTATTTTATAAACTTCGATTCGCTTCGGTGTGTAAGAAGGCGAGATGTTTTATTTGTATTTCGTTTCGGGGGTGAAATCGATACGTTATCCCTACAGTACTTTCTGATAAATTTATTTGATTGGATCCCTCGGAAAATCTTACTGGAAACACTTTAAATAAATATGAATAAAAAAAAAGTAATTTATTACAATATTTCATATTCATCATCAGCCGAATAGACGTCCAGTGCTTAATATATACCATCCCCAAAGATCTCTACACCGATTGATACTACGGTGCCGGTTTCGACTCTCGCCAATTCTCGGTCCATCATGTTGGCTTCTTCCAGCACTACATCTACCAGTATACAGCCGTTCTTATCCTCACTAACGTCAAAGACCATCATTTTAATATAATATATTATATTATAATAAACGTTTCCTTTGATAGCTAAGTTTGGTTTGCGATTATACTTTTGTCACGGATTTCATTAGCCACGGGTTTGATCTCATCTGGAACAAATATTCTGGTGAAGGTCGAAAAATCGAGGCATTGAGAAAACCTACATGCTCCAAGAGCATTTCAACATAATTTTGACTAACTCACACTTGGCTGCTGTAGTGAATAAATAGTCTTGGCTTCTTATAAAAGAAAGATTCCAGAGAGAAAAGCCTTCTCCCGATAGTAAGTAATATTCTTGCTTGGCGATAGTAATGATGGTATACATCGCACCACATTGCGCTTGTTGTCGCCTTGAGATATAAGGTGTTGAGTCTCGTTATCCCAGTAAATTAACTAACATAGAACACCATTTAAATCGGAATACAGTTAGCATGCTACTAGTTGGCGGTAGAAATAGGATCTGCGGTGGTACTATCTTGTAGGTCTCCTATAAGGGAGACCTACCAACAATAAAAACTTGTAAATTGTAAGTTGTAACAGTTGAACCTGATTAAATCGAGCCGGCTTTACTTAACTGGTCCCAATGAAAGGCTGAGTTACTGGACTATCGCAGTTAACTGGCCGCCGCTTTCGCAGAAGACAAATATGAGTTAACTGCGCTAATAGTCGGTTAACATGCGAACACGCGGATTTGTTTTAGCGCTGTGAGCTACGCTTTGTGCAAGCTATGTGAGCTATTTTTTATCTAGGAGTCCTATTTTTTTTATTGACTATTAACTAAATATTTGTCTTAGTTTCGCATAATTCACATTCTGGTAGCAGATCACTGCAGGAGACTATCTAAATAAGTATCATCGGCCGATAAACATCCTCTTCTGGACATAAGCCTCGTCTAATAAGGGAGAGATTTAGGCCATCTCCCACCACGCTGGTCTAATGCGGGTTGGTGGGGTAATCAGCATCTATTGCAGCCAACAAACAGTACTGTGATATGATGCTGTGTATGGTCGGGTTTTTGTTGTTATGGGCCGAAGCGAAGAGGTAAATAAGGCGTTCACCAGATGGTAAGGGATATACTTGCCCATTAAAATATGACGCTGGTTAAGATAATATACATAATATCACAAACCGCTGGTCGCCATGAGATGTAAGGTATTCATTCTCATTACTCCAGTAATTTCAATAGCTTACAGCCTTTCAAACCGGACGACATTAATAGCAAATTATCATTTGGTAGATGAAACAGGAGTTTGGTCGATGAGTTTGTTGCAGCATTGTAATCTGAGAATTTGTAGTGTAACTTGATAAAAATATACTTTACTGTGATACTAATGCTTGTCTCCACAACAGATCTCAACTTACACAACACAAGGGCTGTTACGGAGTATCCTTAAAAAAGGATACAGCCCGAAAGAGGAAATTACATTCTTATCTCAACTAAGCCAGCGACCGCAATCTGTTAAAGATAACGCTAATGTCGGCCAAATTGTGCTGAGGCTAGCTTCGCTTTTGTTCATTATCATTGGAATTAATGCTTATTATACAGCAAGTGCACCTTTTTATTTATTTTAACACTGCAATAAGATTTTTATAAGTTTACACATAATTATTTATTAATTACACCTACCGGTAGTATGTCTATTTTGCCAAATAACACTGTGAACACATTATGGTCTTCCGATTTAAAAGATGTTGTATGCTCACTAGCATTTGTTCATCATCATCTAGTTATCCCAGTAATTTCAATAAATTAGTGGAGTAGCGAGACGTAACACCTTATTAAATTGCAAGTCGCCGAACAAATCGTGATGCTGTGTATGCTATCTTTAGTAAAGCCATATTGTTATAAGCAGGCGTATCATTTACCATTAAGTGAACTACTTGCTCGTTTCGTCTCCTCGATGAATAAAAAATTATTGTAACTAAAATTATAAATATATAAAGCACTAGTTCCTATTTACTTTAACATAATGAAAATTTAAAATAACTATCATTTATGTTAAGACTTTTTTTAGATATATATCACATACGATTGTGATCAGATTTCCTAATTTTTGTCCTTGATATATATAACAGCCGTCATCAGTATTTGCTTAAATCTCCATTCTTATCATGTTTAGAAAGAAAATATCCTTCATGTCTAACAGTGGACGTGTATCGGCTGATGATGAAAGCCAAAATAAAAACTAAATTTTTTTCTAATATCAATCGATGAACTGCTGAACATATACCTCCCACAAAGATCTTCATTCCAATTGGATGTCCAGCAGTTTATTTCTCGTAAAATATATCAAAACTTAATTGAATAAGGTCTACCTTAAAAATTTGCTACTTAAGTTTTAAGTAAGATCAATACTAAAGATGTTTATAGTAAAACTGGCGTAAAGTAAGATGTATACATCTTGGCTGTATACAGCGTTGGAAGGGGATTACTGGCACGATCTAGTTTAGGGGGCAGACGCAGACACCGGGGCGCCCGCCCGACCGGCGCCAGGGGGCTGCGGCCAACTTATTGATATCCTGGGGAATCACTTGTTCCCGCACAAACATACAAAATGTTCCCAACTTTCCTACCTAACTTA
Organism: Pachliopta kotzebuea; assembly: GCA_018246255.1. Lineage (NCBI taxonomy): Eukaryota > Metazoa > Arthropoda > Insecta > Lepidoptera > Papilionidae > Pachliopta > Pachliopta kotzebuea. Next base: position 6,723 of record DWLS01007406.1, on the reverse strand, counting down.
AAACAAAATTTGTTCTCTTAAATATGAGTTACAAAATAAATCTATTAACCATTATTTTATGACATTGGTGAATACCTTTATACAATTTCTTCTTATTCACCTGCCAATAGTCCACCGCTGAATCTGAATATAAAGAGATTTGGGCTGTGATCCACTGGTTCGATGAGTGTTGGGAGGTTATTAGCATGGTGCACCTTGGTGCGTGGTTGGCTTGACTTCTGTCCTTGTGTGTGATCCCTTATAAAATTTAGATATCATATACTTAAAGGAAAAGAAATAAAGAATTCATCGATTCTATTTACTCAACAATGCATTCACTTGATGGGAAGTGATACACGCGCCCATAACAACGTCGCGCTGGTTAAGATCGTACACAGCACCACATTACGCTCGTCGCTTTGATACGTAACTTGTCAAGTCTCGTTACTACAGTAATTTCACTAGCTTACTTACTAGTCTTCACAGTACTGTTTGTCGGGTTCAATAGGAGCTACGGTGGTACTTACCTAGACCGTCTGCGGCAATAGAGATCTGCCATCAGTAAATGGATTGAAATATAAATGTAAAATTACTACAATTAGTTACGAAAGTAGTTTTTGATAGTTTACTATATGAAGGCCTCTTGATTTGCTGTTTAGAAATATGATTTTGAGACTGGTAACATTTGTTTTGAAACGTAAACCAAATCATAAAATAGCGACGCTACTCTTATAAATGAGTCATACTTATTAAACCGCTTTCTATGTATACGTTCCTGTTTCGTTCTTTTTCAGTCTAGCTATATTGTGATTTTGTGTATTTTTCTACTTAAAAACCCTGTCACTGATCCTTAAAGGACTCAATTAAGGAGTCGTAGTACAAAAAATCAGTGTGAATAATAATTTATTGCAAATGTTATCACGAAGGCAATTTATTTCATGTTTTAGCAAAGGCAACAGTAACAACAAAATGAATGGTTCATTAAATATGAACTTTCCCCCGCTAAAAAGAAGTATTGTGAAAAATACATTTGCGAAATGCATAAATCTAAACTGGCAACGGCCTCGCCCCAGTCAAGTGTGGCACTTGCTGCTTACAAGTTAAGGTCACAAACGGCTGGGCCCTGTACTAGGGTCGTTAAAAGTATACGGAGCCAAACAGGAAGCGAACAGCGGTTGGTAGACAAAGCTCGTTGCTTACCGGATGTGGGTGTATCTAAAAGTTGCGTTTCCAGTTAATGTGGCAAGCGTTTCCAGATATGTTTACTCTATGCTTTTATTTAATGATCTGAAACTTTTTAAATTTAACATCCCTTAATTACTAGTTACACGGATAAATCATCAAGTTGTGTGTCAGATTTTAACATTTACCAACGCTTAATTAGTCAGAACTTTTCATTTCTTAAGGCGACAATAATATGCTGCAGTGAATAATGGTATTGTGCCGCCAGATTATGAGCCAGATATACCACAAGAAGTCAATATATTATCTATTTTTTCTACTTTACTCAATAAAATTCCATAACAATATATTAGTTGTGAATTATGAATATTTCCGACTATAGCTCTCCGTTAAGGTCTTCTGAATTTAACGTAAAGTGTCTATTTTTGAGGTTAACCATTAATCTTCAAGCATGAACATGTAACAGGAGAAAAGAAGCCTTTACATTATATAAATATAAGAAAATTAATTAACAAAGGATTGTTAATTATGCTTTTCATAAACTTTTATAATTTTAATGCATCGAAAGAAGTTGGTATGGATTCAAAACAAGAAAGCTTCATTATTTCTAATTATGCTATTAAACTTTAATGCTTTTTAGCAAACCTTTTTCTACATTTATAATCGATGCAGAAACAAACAGTTTAAGCAATTTTCGCTGTTTTTAATGAAAATATTTTCTTATCTTTGCAGGTTTAACCCGCCCAATGCAGTGTCCAATATAACCAGGCGCAGCACCATGCTTCGATGCTCCATTTTGGTTCTCACGATCCTATGTCTATCAGTAAAAGGTATTTTAACCGCTTCTACAAAAAGAGAACGATAGAAATTTTACAGCTCAATAACGACTTAAATTATTTATTTATTAATATCAACTATATTAGGAAAACTTTCTCTGATACATTAAAGAGTTTATTACCTTTAATAGTTTTGTCATGTTGTTACATGTCCAACTGTGGATATATATCAACTGTTGATGATGATCAATTATTTCTAAAATAATAACAGCTTTGGTAGCATGAGTTTGTCCTGGCGATTTTTAAAAGAACTTACTACTACGTACTAGATCAACGAAGTAATATCTTGATACAAACTTGTGAACTCGAGTTCTTGCTGTTAGTACTTATCTGGTACTTAAAGTTCAAATGGATTTTCTTCCTGAATACTATCATCTTGAATAACGTAGTTTATAAAAGTTGATCAAACTGAGATTACATGCTAATTTTACGTCCATTAAACAATTTTCTTTTCAGACATAACTGGTAGTTGGGAGGAGTGGTGGACTTACGATGGAATTTCAGGTATCGATTATAAAACTTTTTTCAGTATAATAATTTAAAACGTAATAAAAAAAAATATCCTTTATATCACACCGTTGCCTAATGATGGGGTTTTCAAATAGTTTATTTAGAAAAATTTCCGCTATATTGTGTTCCGATTGTCAATTATAAGTAGGATAGTTTCGATATCTTCAGCCTTAGTTAACAACGGGTATATTTAAGATTGAGCGCTGCAAAAGAAACTTTCAAAAATCACTGTTTCATCCCCAACTAGAAACTGGGGCGTGGGCCACATATCCGGGTAATGACGACCGGGTAATGACTGCTGATAGCATCTTAATGATAGCGCGCGCTCACTTGTGTCATTACATTGAATAGTCACTCCACCACCGACTCGACCGTACTTTAGCTATCTACTACGCTTTCCCGACTTCCTTCACGTTATGGACTGCAACTACCTTAAATATCACTTTATGTAGAATATTTTCACTGATAAGAATGTAGTTTACTATAACGTCTTTGGTCTGATTTTATAAAAGACTAGAGAAAAGAACGGTTTACTGCGACACGTCTCTGATATCACAGTAGGTACCACCGCAGCTACTATTGCAAATAAATAGTAATTTGTAGACTATTAAAAAGCCTTGAATAATAATATCAGGGAAAAGCGAAAGAAAAATATGTAGACTTTACTTTGTTGCAGTTAGAATGTCGATGTAGCTTGTGAAATTACTGGGGTAACGAGATTTAATAACTTATGTCTCAAGGCGACGAGCGTACTTTATAGAGTATATCTTACTAACACCTTATCGTTGAGAGCTGGTGTGTCATTTACCATCAGTTGAACATTTTCCACGTCTTATCCCTTACTCTATTAAAATAAAAATCATCGAATAATTCGTAATAGTACATAAGTTTCATAGTATATTTCTTATCTGTCATCCCATTAAAGTTTTCATAAACAAAAACCTTATAGTTTTTGATAACAAATCGTTTTTAATACTTTAAAAAAAGAGTAAATTACTATTGAATGTAAAATAACAAAATATAAATTAAAAGTAAATAATAATGAACCAGATTTCGTAAATTCGTAGTACTATTTAAATAGTGTTAAAGTAAATAAGAGTTAATGAAGCTTTATATTGTAAAAATTGTGTTATTACGAGAACATTCAACGCCAGAATAAATCAGGGTTCAGTACGGTTTAAATGAATACTGTGTATTATTCAATAGTATGTTTGTATATTATTACCATATTTATTCAGATTAGAGCATAGAAAAAGTTATAAAAGACGAAGAAAAGAAGATACCTTCTATCACTCTTTTTATTCGTCAAGGCGAATGAGCCGTTCACTTGATAGTAAGTGATATTAAAATGGTAAACACAGCACCACATTGCGCTCGTCACCTTGAAATATAAAAGCATTAGTTCTTGTTACCCCAGTAATTGCTCTATCACATAGAACACATCCCTAGCTCTCCTACCCCATAGATACTAGATAGTCTTTTTTTAGATACCAAATAAAAAAATCTTCCTATTTGCATCTTTAGTAATGAAAGAAGGGACCTTTTGGTATTAAAAGCTTGATTATAACAAATATCTTGAGTTCAAAGCCAAGGCCAGGTTCAGTTTAGTTCGGTTAATAAGGGGGTTTATTCGAACCTGGATAACTTGTCTCCTTCCTTCCTTCTTTACTTCATCTTATATAACTCTGTCGCTTTGTTTGATTCATCAATATAATATGAAACAGAGAATTTTTTTTAATTGTTCCCCTTTACTGTATCGGGTCAAGGATTTGACTACCGTGATTTGTTTTTCAATTTTAATTTATTTCCTTTCTTCCTATTTCCTTCTTTCATATATACACTCTCTTCCTTACTTTATCCTTTCATTCTACTATTTTTCTGTTATATCTATTACGTCTTGTTAGCGCTTTTTGTTGCCGCGATGACATTTTTGCAAAATTTTAGAAATGTTTCGTTGCTTTGTTCTTCTCTCATCACATGGATCAGAGTATTCTGGGTGAGCAGACTATTCCAATATCATGTGAAATTGTGATTGTGTTAGCACATAGTAAAGAACAAGTTTGCGGGAGAGAGATTAATGAAATAAATAAGAATACACAAGTTCAGGTTACTAGAAGAGTATAATAGAATATTCGTGAACATTCATAGCCCAGTAGACACCCGATACCGTCTCATCGGATGTGATTACAGTATAATGTAAAATCAGTCACGTGCCTTCTCATATACGTTCAGTAAATTTTGCGGAGACCCGGTTTTCTATTCACGGCGTTATGGAACTATTCCGGGGTATTCAATGCCCCTTTATATTTGAGTAACGTTATGTGTAATGAATTTCGGCTCATCATTGTGTTCGTATTAATCTAAATAAAGCGGATTAATACACGTAAAATTCAGTGAGGCTGAGTCCTACCCAATTACTTGTATCTGAGATTACATCGAAGCTATAAACTCTTAGAATGCTCATATTAATCAGATTTTTATCTTCTAGGTCCTGGATTCTGGGGGCTCATTAACCCACAATGGAGCATGTGCAACAAGGGTAGGCGTCAAAGTCCAGTTAATGTTGAACCGGAGAAGCTACTCTTTGATCCATGGTTGAGGGATATACAGTTCGATAAACATAAGGTAAAGTCATTTTTTGAATTAATACTAAGAAATATATAAAACCTTCTCTGTTACAATATTTATAGTATTACTATTTGAATACAAAGTTTATATTAACTTCGTCATCTCTCTAGTCTTTGATTCATACATTTTAGACATCAACATCCGTCAAAGATATTTATACTGACCAATGCTGCACTGTAACAGCCCAAAAAAGCAAATTTTGATTAAAAAAAATTATAAATTTTGCTTTTAATTTTCGCATACGCTGCATTGGCTCTAGCAAATTATGAAGCTTAATCCCGACCGCATCATTAATTCACAGCTCGGACGTCAAAACGATCAAACGGCGAGTCGGCATATGAAAAATGTAACCCACGGGTAGTGCGGAACATATTAAAGTTTAAAATTTCACACGCGAATCGTTAACGGGCCGTTGGAAATCAGAGTAAGCCTGCGAAATGGGCGAATTAACATTGCAACGGGCGATCCGACATAATCTCGCTGAAACATGGTAAGCCGGCTGCGATAGGCGCGGTGCGAACTGAAACGCGCGGTTCACCAGCCTAAACATCAGCCAAACGCACAAACTTTAATTAAGAACAACTAAAATATACTGAAAAGACAGGAAGAAAAGAAAGAAAGTAAAAGGCGCTGTCGCATTGTACAAGGGAACGTCACATCACTAATGTTAGGTTTCCTTTACCAGAGACCGTCTAGGTAGGTACCACCGCAGCTCCTATTTCTACCGTCAACTAGTAAACATTATTGTGCGGTTTGATTGATGCTGTATACTAGTAAAATTACTGGAGTAATACTTAACACCAAATGTATCATAGCGTCGAGCGCAAATCGTATCACTTACCATTAGATAAACGTCTTGCTCACCTCATCACCTAGTCAAGTGAAAAAATAGAACGAGTAAAAAAAAGTAACAGCTATTCTATTTACTATAGTATAAATACTAGGTTGCAAAAAGTTTTTTAATCACGTTCTTTTTGAAACGCGGGAAACATTTTGACAGCGGCAATTTAAAAATGAAAAGCAAATTCAGCGCATTGGCTTTACGATCAACGGAACCTAGACGGTCTCCGGCAACAGGAACTTACTACCATTAATGAAAACTATTACTATAATATTACTTGTAATAGGTTTTTATTAACTTCTGTCTAGGAAAGTATCAGCGCAGCTTCTATTGCAGCTGACAAACAGTAATGTGCAAACAATACTGCGTTTACTGGAGCGGTGTAAGCTCATTAAAATTTGCGAGGTAACGAGATTAAATATTTCATATTTCATATCTACAAGCACTATGTGGTGTTGTGTGTACCATCTTAACTAGAGCCACGTTGTTATGGACATGCGTAACACTTACCAGGAAGTACCTTGGTCGTCTCGTCGACAGATAGGGAAAGAAACACGTGAACATGTTCTTGGTATTTAATTTAATTTTATTAATAACAGGTTCCTTAACCGATGGTAATGCCCATTCGTCTTCTACGGAAGCAATTAGGATTTTTTTCTTCTTCTTCTTTCTCCTGCCCTGGTCCCACTGTATGTATGGGCGGCACAACATGTTCTTCTCTTCCAGTCTCGCCTATCAGCCGGCATC
>DWLS01007405.1:0-10750 GCA_018246255.1 Pachliopta kotzebuea | reverse complement strand
ACAGCGGGCGGACAGCGAACGAGAGCTGGCTGGAGCTCGATCGGACGTGTTGTCACTACTGTGGCTCACGGGCGACTGCCAAAAGAAAATAGTAAGCAATAGTAGTGTATGTGAATGAAAAGTAAAGAAATAGTTGAAGATAAGGAAAGTAGAGAATAAATAGAAAAGTAACATCAGAGGTATCACTAGCCTGTTGCCGACCTAGTAAAAACCTCTTCACATTCTTTTTGGAGAACTTCGTTTTGTACCTTATAGAGCTCCTGGGAGGCTTCCCAGCACGTTATCCATTCCACAATTTGAGTGTTCACTCTTTTTGAAGTATAAATATAATGCGTGCTGGTGTACATATGTAAATAAATAAATCTTTCATTGTTACCATCATCAACAGCCTGAGGCAGTCGACTGCTGGACATAGGCCTTTCAAGTAAAATTAATCTTTATCAATCAGAAAAGAGGTTTCCTGGCAATATTTGAAATTCTTAACTTCTGTGCTAAATTTACACCTGTGTTTCAGAAGTCAGAGTACAACAAAAAAATAGATAATTTCCTATAGTTTTATAATAGTAATGATAAATTCTTTATTTGCTTTATATAAGTCGTCATCACACAGTCACCTCCTTACTTAACTGTCAATAACAACATTCAAATTTTTTTCATTTTAGTGGCGGTCTCTTTGGTGAATCAAAAACTTTATGCCAAAATATATATAGTTATATATATTTGATGACAAAATATGTATAGTTGTAGTAAACCATAGTTTAAATTAAAAACAAAAAGTGTGATAAAGTGCCGGGCGGCGGCGCTACAAAAACATCGTGAAGATAAATGAGATCATTCGCCAAATGTAACGGAAATATGCTGAAATCTTTTTTCGTCATTTGTTGGGGAGCGGGGAGCGAGACGAGTGTCAGCGAGGATTTTTTTTTCCCTCCCTTCAAGATGTCATAAATCAGACGGCGGCAGCTGGTGTTGACCTACACAATTATTGCAATGTTTCCGGCTAAGAATTATTATTGCTCCCAACTCTAGGGCGTCACTTTCAAATAAAATTTCTTTAGATATATTTTTTTTACCGGCGGACGGTCGCTTTGTATCCTGAACTTTTAGTAAAATATGTCGCGAAATATTTCTAATAAAGAGGACCGTGCCTCCCTTAGAAACGCATTCCGCGAATAGACAAAACGTTATTTTTACATGAACGGGTATTCTATGTACAACTCCATTGTACCTATAAGAAAATCTTCAGTTTCTTCAAACCATCACAGGGACGTCCGTTCAACTACTGATTTAATAATTAGTATTCCATATTTCACTGGCTTTAGCTCCAGATATGAAAGTTTTCAAGAGACTGGTGAAAACGAACTGTTTATAATCAATCATTTTGTTTTGTATGTGTATATTGTACGAGTAATCTCAGTATATAGTATCAAATCGTGATGATCATCACGCTGCTTTTAGATACATCTACGTAACACTATTAACTTGGACGAATTTACTTTACCAATATTATATAATATGTGGAAGTCAATTGGAAAGAGGGGAACGACATTAACCGTAGATGACTCCGAAGATAAGGGTAGGTCATTTGCGGACCGTGATTTATATCATCTGATGCCGCAGCCTCCGCCTGTCTCGGGTGTTAGGATTTATTAATTGTAATATTGAACACTATTTGCATTGGTAAGTTAATTATAATTTATTATATCATAAACATTAAAAACTTTTAAAGATAATTTTAATAATATTTAGTAGTAAGTATTCTGAGGAACCAAGCCAACCTCGCCTGCTCGTGTAGCACCCTGTTAATCAACAAACGAAACTCTGGTTCCCCACCAAATCGCATTGAGCCAACGTGATACGAGTTACCCAAACCCCTCCATTTTTGGTGAGATCTATGTCCAGCAGTGGACTTCTATCAGCTGTTAATCATGATGAAGTAATGTGAAATACGTTCAAGGGTAACAAATTTCTTCCAGCTCTTCGCTTTTGAATGAGACCAGGGACGACGAGAATCACGCACTGCAAGAACAACGCAACTCAAAACTTTGAGATTGCTTCAAAGGCACGGTTCAGGGTTAAGGATGGGTGCAAACAAAGCAAAGGTATTTATATAAATACCTTTGGTTTGTTTACCGAGAAGGTATTTTTTATGCCTAAAACCTACATAACTAATGTTTTTTTTTCTGTCTACAATGTGCTAAAACTCAGCGACAAAATTGCATAACGTTAAGTGACAACGAGAAATATGTAAATGCGACAGACCAGCCAAGAATACTCCGTATTCATAAATATGAATACAGCAAAACGATGGAAAGTTATACCGGGAAATTATCAATATGATAAAGATAACTAACATCGAGTTCTGAATAATTCCACCACACCATCTAAACACCACTTATGTATTCCGGAATGTAATAGTTCACAACAAAGTACATTTCACAGCTAAGCTAAGCTCTTTGTGCGAAAATTTCATTCTCACAGAATTTTCGGTACATAAATTATATCCGCGGTTCTATCAAAAGATTCACTTTGTTAAATCTCACCACAGACATTATTATTTTCGCTACTTCACTTCCTTTAAATTTACCTTGTTAATTCCTACATATTCACTGAAAATGTAAATAAAGGTAAATTTAATATTTATATAAACTTTTACTTTTTTTTTGATGATGATGATGATGAAACTATTTTTGTATAGTAAATTAAAATTTCTTCGAATATGTATGAAAAATATAAATCCGTAATAGTTTTACCACTGCTAGTAAAGTAGCGGTTAGATTAACGAACGTTTATTAATGTTAACTAGTGGGTTTACAAATCAGAGGGGGTACGGGTTACAGGGCCACGGCGAACAAGATAATGTAAACAAAGTTACGGGTCTCGTGAACCTCGGACTCGGATTTCAATGTGTGATAGTTGAGAAGCCCTCGATATTAATTGCAAATTCGGAATAACCGAAACTCAGCACTGGGCGAGCTTCGTTGGTTTATATTCGCTTAAGGGATGTTTAGGGTAAGTGATGCTTTAACTTACCCTAATCGGTTATTCGGAAACAATACGAGTATAGTGTAAATACAAACGACTTTGTTCAGTCTACACAACGAAATTTATTTCACTGTAAACTATAATCACGGGTGCCTTTAGGTTGTGTAGATAATATATTTGGTTCGAGTAGACGTTACATACAGTATGCGCTCCACAAAATTCATTCTCTGTTTTATCAAATTAATTTGAAAATGTTCGGATTGAATTCCGTATATATGATGTTGAAGTATACCACGGCAATATTTCAGTGGTTAGTAGAAACCTCAGCTGGCAGAGGGCTCCGGGTGAGTTTCCCGATATCGCTGGCGGTGCATAACGCCCTCCGAGATCAAGTAGGTTAAGAAGCTTAACAGAGGCGTAACCCCAAGCTCATTCCCACCAATTCCTGTGCAGACGGGGCGAACGGGTTCCCGAGCGGCACACTGCTTCAACAGATACAATTGTTTTCCGACCCTAATCAATTTTACGAGTGGATTTCATGTGTTTTAAAATAATTCATTTTATGTGTGCACTCGCCGCTAATGTTCTCCGTCATTACGGGACTTAATGAGCCTAGTTGTAGCGACTACAGTTTAACTTTGTAGTCAACTGCTCTATAGTGTATAGTATAGTATAGTATAGTACAGTTTGCGTTGTATAGTTGCCGAAAACCGGGCTAAACGGCTTTCCTTAGGACAGACCAGGTCCCGGCGGTGGACTGCCGCAGGTTAATTATGATGATATACATGAAGCCTAAAAGTATCATCGATTAGGGAAATCATCATATTTCTTCAGCACAGAACCGACCACAGTGGAGATCCTTGGTGAATTTGTGTGTAGCAGTGTATATCTGACGGCTTATTTAATAAAACTAAATTTAATGGATTTCATCACGTTTATTTTATCATTTTGACGGGGGGTCTGAAATTACGGATGCCCTGACCTCATGATTCATCATGGGGCCTCCTGTAACTTTTTAATTATTATTTGTGGTCTAATCTACGTAGAAAGAAATCGCTGTCTTGATTTCTTTTAGAGGTATGTAAGAGTTTTATTTAATTTTATTAATAAAAATTTTACATTTTTTTATCATCAGCCGACAGACGTCCTCTGCTAGATATAGGCCTCCTCCAATAATGAGGGATTTGGACCATCTGCCATTACGCTGGCTCAATGCGAGTTGTTGGGGAACCAGAGCCTCGTTTCTTGATTAACAGGGTTCATCTCGAGGAGAAGTTGGCCTAGGTTCCGTGGACTATTGTCTTGGACCCCCCAAACACCCCCACAATTTAGTTTTATTAAACGTGTAACAATGGAGTAATTGAAAATATTCATTATCGGCTGATATTTTACTTGTATTTTTGTTTTCAGAAGATTAATGATGCATGCAAGCACTTAAAAATTTAAAATCTTTTTTCTTTAAAAAAATTTCATACTCATTTCGCGGCCGGCAAAATATTCTCTAAATTTTTTTTATGTAAGCAGAGTGTTTTAATAATTCTTACAGATTATGTGATCTTAATCAAAGTTTCCAATAACTGAACGTCATGATACAGACTTTGGAAGCTCGCATGCACAGTTCCCTTTCAAAACGTAATTCATCCGGCGAAACATGTACAACGGATTTCCGTCCGGCGTGGATTTTACTCCACAGCAAAGAACACGTGGGTTTGATAAAAAAATAAACCTTAATCAAGAGAAAACCTAGCTCTGGTCAATACTACGTATACATATGGACGGAAAAAGCTCTCTATGTTTCACTCTGTGTATTAGGTACCGGCAACTGCATATGGCTTAACATTTTTTTTTAAATATTTTTATAGCCTCGTCCATCAACTCGTTACAGGCAAAAATGAAAATATCCTCCGGATTCAATTAAAATTTATTAAGGAATCTTCCTTTATCTTTCGTATCTTTTTATAACAGGTCATCGAAGATTTTGTTATACAGAATGTTAGCGCAGGACCAATTGGAGTGGAGATTTTTTGGAAGGCCTTAATTCAGCAGTAGGTGTTTATAGCCTGGTGATTTTGATATTGACGCTAGTAATATTTTTTCTAAGGCTCCTATCTTCTAATGAATGTTAACAATCATAACTGTTATATAAAATTATTTTTCGTCTTTTTCGAAAATGATTCCATCTTTTTTGTTTACGAAACGAATAAGGCGTCAATCGTATCAGTTAGCATACTAACTGATACGCTTGCCTATTACAACGCGGCGCTGGTTAAGAGCTTATTACGGAGCACTACAATGCGCTCGTCACCTTAAAACATAAGGTATTAAGTCTTATTACCCAGTAATTTCATTAGCTACATCACCCATCAAACCAGAACACAGTAACGTTCGCACATTAGTATTTGGCGGTAGAAACAGGAGCTGCGGTGGTACCTACTTAGACGGTCTCCGGCAACGGGGATCTACCGCCAGAATTGTAAATCTGTATTATACTACACTCGTGATACTTAAAATTCATTAGTATTTCTAAAGTTCACGTATTAAAGAAATCACGTAACGTGTATAAATCTTTGATAAACACTATCTACTTGTTAGGTAATATATGTTTAACAATATATATATGAACATGTAGTAAACACGATGCATTTAAAATACGGCATATTAATATTTTTTTTAGTTTACGCGGGGGAATCCTTTTACGGACGTTCCACCGGTGCCCTGGGTGGGCCCGGAAGGGTTTGTGGAACTTGACCTGGGCGGCCCCTACCCACTAAATTTACCGCGAAAGCCATCAGCCGTTATGAATGGGATGCCCCAGATCTGTCAGCGACAGGGCATCCCAACGACCGGCCGGTCTCGGCAGAGACCGGACTTCTCCCTCTAAAAGGGGACTTCTCCGGCTATTAGAGAAGTTCCGACGACGTCGAAGCGTTGGCGGGTCCAGGTGCCCAACCTGGCCCGCTTCGGGTTACGTGGGAAGCAAAAGGAGGTTGTTACCGCCTCCTGCGCACCCCTATTCGCTGCCTGCGGAGGGAGGAAGCCCCTGGGCTATCCTCCCTGACCCGTTTGTCGGCCTCTTTCTGGGACATGACTGTCTCGCAGAAGGAGGCCACTGCCGTTCAGGACCTGTTACTCGCGAGCATCGCGCGAACGAGGTTCGGGTGCGACAGATCTACTCCACCTATAGCACATGCCAGATCAAGGCGCTGCACGGCCCATCTCGGGCACACCTCGAGGGTGTGCTGGGCTATCATTACTTCCAGCTCCGGTTATTAGCAACGTTCATATAATAATGTGAAAGTTATTTATGTCATTAAATAATTTAATATGATGCATTTAAACCATTCACTTAACGTAACGATAGACCGCTATATGTAGTGCACTTTGAAACTTGAGTTTTGTTTGCGGCTAAAGTTGCAGATTTAAAATACATTTGCTTAATCATTACATTCGAAAGTCTAGATCAATTACTAATATTTTCTAAATATATCTTCAAATTGAGTATAACATTCATCTGATGGTAAGTAATAACAACAAGGGTGAAGTAAGCAGTGTTCCTCGTAGCAGGGAACTGAAAGGGTCTTCGAGTAAGCAGGGCTTGAGGTTGGTGGCCCTTGTTCCATAGAGCCCGAGGGGAACGGCGAAGTGGTCTCGTATTTATCGTAGCGTACGTGCTAAGCTAAAGTGCTGATCGGAGCCAAAGCATTCACAGGTGATCCCGAGGTATACCTAATAGTGCTAGTGAAGATCAGCGAGAAGCTTTTAGTAGGTAGAAATTTCAGATAACCCTGTCATCTCCCAATAGCAAGTTGCTATCGAAAATTTACGGTGTACCAACGTAACACTTTTCTGAGAAGCTTGTTAATGGTAAACGTGCCGTTGACCTCCGCGTGATAATACAGTACTGTTATACTAGATTATTAAAAAAGCTTTAAGCAAAAATAAAAATCATAAAATTTCTATATAATCAGAAACTGGTATCACTTGATGATCGTTATCATTATCAACAACCTGCCGTAGTTTACTGCTGAACATAGGCTTCTCGTGGATGTTGGACTCGAACTGACTTTATAGCCAAGAATGTGTGAACAATAAAAAGTGCTGAGCAGATTAAGGTGAGTGTAAGCGGATGGTAAGCCTTGATACATACATAATGCAATATGTAACTATACGAAACGTTGCTTTTTTATGCCTCTAATGTGGCAAACAAGCATACAGCCTGCCTGATGGTAAGCTGTTAACGAGGCCTATGGTGGTGGTGTTCCTTGTTCTACAGCCGTCTGGTTGTAGAACAAGAGACGCTACTGACGAATTGCGGTCCCAACTTATTTCCAGCTTCTTGATCATCAGCCTTTCCTAATCGACTGCTAGACATAGGTCTTCCACAATGTCTTCTACCAAATACGGCAGCTTTTCACTTCCACTCCCATCCGTTTTTATTTACTGGTTATCCTTATTTAAACGACAATATCTGTCCGTCTGTCAACAATTTTCAATCTCGAGAACTGCAAGGGGTAGGAGGCTGAATTTGGCATACAGACAGATCTCGCTTAGATAAGATCAGAGCAGTTAGAATTTTATTGGTATGTGGTCGGGTTCCCAAGTTGTGAGTGCCCAAAGTTTCAGAATTTTGTATGGGCCACTTGTTTACTTTAAATGCTTATGTACTGTACGTTTTATCTGTAGCTCAAAAGTAATCTCAGTTCAACGTTGGTGGATGAAAAAGAAACTGAAGAAGTCACTCTAATAAAAAGTACGCAAATCTTTAAAACGTCATCGTGGATGAATGTATTATTCATGAACATTATATCAATTTGAAGAATTCCTCCCGATCAACAGGTACCTTCAATATTTGTATAATAAATATTCTAGCACTCTCCTTTTGTACTACGGAATTCGTAACTTTTCCAATCTGTGCATACAATCTGGGGAGTGTTTGTATACACGATTACTTTTATATAAAAAAATTACGTTTAATTGAGGATAGGATCAAATTGACAGTAGATGTTACCAAACAAACTTTGTTAATGTAAATTGGTTTTGATATCAGTCTTTTGAAATGTAACAATTGTTTGTGATGTAGTTAGTTTCTTTGTGTAAAGTCAACTCCTGCTTTTTAAATAATCACGGATACGAATCGAGGAGACGATTAAACCGTTCACCTGATGGTAAGTGATACGCCGGCTCGTAACAAAGAAGCGTTGGTTAAGATGGTAAACACTGTACCACATTACGCTCGTAGACTTGAGATGTTAGATATTGTCTCGTTACCCCAGTGATTTCACTAGCATACAACACCCTCCGAACTGGAACACAGTAATGTTTGCACATTACTATTTAACGGGCTGTGGCTAAATATGGTCTCCGGCAAAAGAGACCTCCCTGCAGTATTCTACATCTCTTCACATACTATAATTCATAATAATAATATATAATGTTCATAATTTTATCTAAATAAATAATATATATTTACATAATAACATATAATGAAACAACACAAAAGAGTGTATATTACAATGCTCTATATTACTGATTAAAGTCGCGCTAGCCTAGTGGTTGGAACGTCGAACTTCCACGCCAAAGCTATCGGGTTTGAATCCAACCAGCAACAAAGAATTTTTCAATTTATGCGCAGATATTATAACACCAACTAATATCACGTGCTTCGACGGTGAAGAGAAACATCGTGAGGATACCTACATATCTATGTGATGACTATCTGTGGTCGGACTAATATGTGAAATGGTGGAGGCAATGGCAACACCACTCCATAATAACTGTCAAGAAAATAGTCGTGTATTTCACTACACATGATGACTACTATTCTGAGTCATTAGGGAATACGACTCAGAAGAAGATATTACTGATAGTAATAATCTTACTAGTGCGAAGGTTATTAAAGATACAAACACATGAACTAATTATTCGCCATGATTTTAGTTCGTAGAGATAGTCTGACGGATTGATTACATTCAAACAATTATGATATATACAGATACAGTCGTATCGAATGTACCTTTGAACATAGGCTTCTCCATTTGTTCATGACTGTCGATTCCTTCCATCAAAAGCTCAGAACCCAGCTAATATCATGTTACTATTAATAGTTCGCTTAGGGCTACACTCTCCAGCGATTGTAGTCAATCCAAGAAAAATACCTTGCTCGTCTTAGTCGAATTCAAAAAAATGTTAAGTGAAATCTCAAGTTTGGACAAGTTCGATGTCGCCAGTTGATGTTGCTGTGAAATTTAATTTCCCCCCTCCTAGTAAACGTGGATGCGGAACTTTTGAAATGTAACAATTGTTTGTGATGTAGTTAGTTTCTTTGTGTAAAGTTTCAGGACGCATCTGCCTTTTATTAGTGCACAGCGATTGGAGTTCGCGTGATGTTCCTGCCAATGTACTCGCACAACTTTGTGCACAACTTATATTTGTAGTTTTCGATTTCATTTTGTTTATTACAACATGTTTCCGAATAATAATCTATACAGTTTGCATCAACGAGCACTGTAAAATGTTGTACTGTACTGTTGTAGATATGTAGGTACCGCCGCAGTTCCTTTTTCTACCTTCAAATATTTACATGCAAACATTATTGATAGATAAATAGGTAAATCGTTTAATGGGCCACAAAAACACACACATATACATATACATGGACAAACATAAGATTAAATACATAATCAGTGGTTTTTACGCTACATACAAGTAACATATTTAAATACAGTTGTGTGTGTGCTGCAATGGTAAAATATGTAGCACCTCACTTGATTGTTCACCTGCTGAAAATGAAACACTGAATTTCCTATTGTGTTCCTATTTGTTGTATACTAATGAAATAACTTTGGAAACAAGACCTAACATCTTACTTCTGAAAAAATGAGCGCTATGTGGTGCTATGTATACCATCTTAACCAGAGTTACGTTGCTATAAGCAAACTTATCGTCTACCACCAGGTGAAAATCTTGCCACAAGTTATGTTGTCATAAGAGAAAAGCCGACAATGAACAAAGGAAACAATTACTGATAAAGTGAAATAGGAATCCGTTATACTCGGATAACAGATCCATTAATCACATATAGTTTATAAACTAGCCATAAGGACCCCCTGTATAACCTTAGTATATAAGAAGCTTGTATTACTAAATAAAACCAGTTCTCTCTCAGTTTTTATTAACTTCACGTCATAGCTTGGGGCAGTAGTCTCAAGCATGTAGTTTTTAAACACCCTTCCACCCGATGGCTCAAGCTAAGTCTCGTCACATTAAAAAATACATATAATGTTAGTTAAGACAAATTTTACAGTAGTGTGTAATCATATCAAAATTAAAACCAAAAGAATTATGAAACCATAGATGAGGTAAAAGGTGTCGTATACTACCTTCAAGGATTATCGGTCACTGAACCCAGAAAGTGTAGAGTACTGATTCAGTTTACATACGAAAATATCGAAATTTTACGTATATGTATACAGTATTTTTTTAATTCTATGATTAAAGCTTGGCCACGATCCCACCTGGTATTAATTGGCGATGTGGTCTGAGGTGGTAAAGCGAAAACCTAATAAATGCCTATTCACTTTTGAATTGTATATACCTACGTGGTATTTCGACGGGTACACTGACGCCGGCAAGTTGTTCCACTCCTTAGCTGTTCTTATTAAAATGAGAAACCAAACCTACTTGTGCGGAAGTCGTGATAACCTAGTGGTATGAACGCCGGCCTGCACCGATGAATTGTTCAATTTATGTGCAACTAGTATAACAC
>DWLS01007404.1:0-10751 GCA_018246255.1 Pachliopta kotzebuea | reverse complement strand
ACCACTTCGTACTTATTGTCCGACCCGGGTTCACTTAATGGACAGTGAGGAACCCCACCCTGAAAGTGAGCGAACCCGAAAACCCTTTCAATCGCTTTCTACTAAATGCAGTCCTATTCTTGATAGCCCGAGACTACAGGGCTAGCTAACTCCCCACCTACACTTAAAAACATGTCTCTTTTCTTGTAAAGTATACCTTTTACTGGCTTTAGAGTCTTGTAATCTATAAAGAATTCCTTTATTTTATTATTAATTAACATTTCAGTGGTTCGGCCATTATCAATATAATATTCACGTACCTCCTAATGTGATGTAATATACCGCAAGTTGGAAACAGCTGGCCTATCACTGTAAAAAGAAATGGGTAACGAGGTCCTGCTTCATTTTTAATGATAAGAGAAAAGTAAGAAAATTATCGTATATAGTACAAAACTTGAATTGAGTGAAATGAAAAAAAGATAACCTCAGTATCATAACTTAAGTTCAGATTTGTATCATTTGTTCGTGAGCAGATGAATCACAATGAACTCTGTTATTTGAACCCGTTTCAGACTCGAAATTGTCAAACTTTCTCCTCCCGGGTCGTTCTTACAATTTCCGTTCGCTAACAACTCGTCTCGTTATTCGCCTGTTAATAACATTTCAAAAGGTGAGAACAATTCAAAGATTATCTCCTCTTTTGTGTTTGGTCATCATATAAGTGGTCTTGGTCTATGAGAAGGCGAAATATAAAGAGGATTTCGATTAAATAAATATTTACATCAAAAGATATAATCTTATTTTCTCATTCGTTTATAATATACCTTTGTTAACTATTTTTATTAAACGAGTCTCAATTTAAAAAAAAAGTGCTTAAATCTTGAACATAATTTTAAATTCATCAACTATTATGTTTATATTAGCATCAGCCTGCTGCAGTTCACTATTCATAGGCCTCTCCCAATCGTTCACCCTCACCTTCTGATGGTGCACCCAATCAACAGACGAGGCTCTGGCTATCTACTAACCCGCATTGGGCCAGCTTGGTGAAAGATCGCCGCACAAATCCCTCTACTATTAGAGATCGGAGCCGTGATAGCCTAGTGGTTTGAACGCCGTTGTTCCACTCCGAAGGTACCGAATTCGAATCTTACACCAATGAATTTTTCAATTTATGTGCTGTTAGTATAACAACTTATATCATATGCTTTAAGCCATGTATCAAGCGTGATTATAAACTTAAGAAAGGGAACTGTTGGGGATAGTCTGTGTCCAGCAGAGTACGCTTAGCGGCTGATGACAACGAACAAATATAAGACGGTGCTAAATTTAAAAGTTCTTACGATTTATGAATAGATTTTTATTAAAATTATAAAAATAAACTAAAAACCAAAGTTGATTAAAAAAAAACCTAAATCTATTATAAAGTTGCAGAGGAATATAATAAAAATTACACCGAGCGGAGTATTTGAATTTGTGGTACTTTTGGAAAACAATGGAACGAAACGATCTAAGTTTAACCGGTTTCAGCAAATTGAAGCCTTGTAAGCCGGAGTTGTTACGTAAAAGAGAAATATGAATTTTATACCATTTTTATTATTTAAACAAATTTTAGGATACCATTCCATCCAGTTCGTATAAACCAGAAACATCATCATCATCAGCGGTTGAACAACCAATGCTGGACTCCTCCTCCAGAAATCACCACACCGATCGGACTTGCCAGAAATATAAACTAATGAGAAAACTTCAATATGTATTACAGACATAATTAAGGTCTTAAAAATATATTTACTTTTATATGATGAAGCGAGGAGGACAGCAAGATGTTCACCTGATGGTAAGTGATATGCTTGGTCACAATATGACGCTAGGTAGTATGGTATGGTATGCTTTTCCCATCGTTAAAAAAAAAAAAGGTAGTATGGTATATACAGCACCACATTGCGCTCGTCAGCTTTTGAGATATGTTAAGTTTCGTTACCTCAGCAATTTAATTAGCTTTAAAGGTCTAGGCTCTAAAGGTACAGGAATATATAGATGATCTGCGATAAGTGAAACCTACCACCAGTACAACAAACGATATTGAAGAGAATTTATTTACTACACATACTGGTGGTAGATCTCTGTCGCTGGAGACCGTCTAGGTAGGTACCACCGCAGCTCCTATTGCAGTCCACAAACAGTACTGTGCAAACATGACTATTATTACATTATTTTCCAAGGGAACACGCTGGTGATGTCTCTGGTATGCAGGTGTCTCTAGGCTACGTTAGCTGCTTGCCATCAGGCAGGTCGTATGCTTGTTTAGTGGTATTACTGTGTTCTGTAATCTATTGAAATTACTGTGGTAACGAGACTTAATACCTCATGTTTCAAGGCGACGAGCGCAATATAGTGCTGTGTGTACAATATTAATCAGCGCCAAGATTTAATGAGCAAGCGTATCACTTGGCATCAGATAATCATCTTGCTCGTCTCGACGCCTTATCGAATAAAAAAAAAATAATTCATGATAAATTTGAAAAACTTTTCAGGACTGCAGTCAACTTGCATATTATACAGTTTATCAGGTTAAGCACTACTTAATGGAGCTTACTTGCGTTTGCAATAATGTTACGTACTACATTTATGCATCGCTCAATTTACATATTCATAATTAAGTTATCCCCACCAAGCCGCAATGGGCCAACGTGGTGGGAAGGCCTATAAGTCCAGCAGTGGACATCTATCGTGTGATGAGTATTTAAGTAATAGGCTTTTTTTTTTCTTTTTTTCGAATGATGTTTTTGCCCTCGGCCACTATTATGGCCGTGAGGGCTTCATCGATCACAGGATTCGCGGATATGGACTCCGCTAGCTGAATATTCAGAATAATATAAGGGAGAGGAGAAAGCAGAGAGAAGAGGATTAGGAGGTATGAAGAGATAGACAGAGATATAAGTGGGAAGAGAAAGGGCGATAGATAATTCAATAAGGTAATCGGCTCATTTCGTCTGAGAAGTGAGAATTATTTAAATTTCCATTACAATCGTTATTGTCATTATTACAAACCTTAACAGAGAGAAGATAAATTACACCAACACATGGAAACTTTCACACGGCCTGTCACACGGACCTTGACAACCAGCAGTATATTCTTAAAGGGAATATTTATAATGCAGAGATACTTGACATTTTGCAGAATACTATCTAAACATAGTAATGTTAATTATATATCTTACTACTTAGTGTATGGCCGTAATTTGCAATAACATAACAATCTAAAGAAATTCTTAATTTGGTACACTTATGAACATTACTGTTCGTAGGTAGATTGCTAGCCTTACTATTTCGCTCCTGATGGTAAACAGTGATGGTCTTTGCTAGTAAAGCGCAACCTAGAAGCCGCCTTCTTCTCTAAAGAATTCCTGCATCATATCTGGAAAGAAACCCTGATGCTAGCAGACTGTTCCAATCCTTCGTTCGTATTATGAAGGTCTCAGTGTACTCTTTAGGTAAGTAGTTTTCAAACATTACTGTGTTAAAGTTAAAATGGCACCAAAGGGTAAAGTTACTCAACATCTTATTGTTATGAGTAAAACGATCACTCACCATCAGATGAAAGCCTTAAATTGCGATCAGACGTAAGTCATTGGAATAATGGACGATATGTACTAAACCGTTGTATCCTTTACCGACTTTAATACTGAATTGTAATTTAGCTGAGTGTACTGCGAATAACAATTCGATAAAGCCAATGGCGTAATGGTTGAGAAATTTCAGCTTGAATCCTATATTCAAATGGTATTAACATTTTACAAATGTTGATGGTATTATCCCTTTTTTAGCTGTGAATTTGGCTTATACACCATACTATATATACTGTACTTTACTTCTACAGTACACTCATCACCGTTGCCCTTCTTTGTACTTTTAGACAGTAGTATATTCACAGGATAGAGATAGATAGAAATGATGATAAATGTCTCGAGAGTAACTTCAATTTGTTACTGCAGATTTTTTTCTTCTATTAGTATTTCAGTTCAAACTGTTCTTGAGGCTTTTAGCTATAGTCATAGATCTAGAATAGTCTATATAGATTTTCGTGGGCTTCATCATCATTAACAGCCTGCAACAGTCCACTGCTTCGTGGGCTTACTTATCTAAAATCAAAATCAAGGCTATAGTCACAACTACTACTTATGCATGAGCAGGACTCTAAACTAATGCCTAGTCTTGGGATTGGTGACTATCGGTCTAATCTAAAACAAGTTAGAGTACTCAGTATGGTGTTATATAGTTTTACATTATGAGACAAGTCAATGAGCAATCTCTGTTAGTAAGAAAATATTTTTAAACTGGA
This sequence comes from Pachliopta kotzebuea, assembly GCA_018246255.1. Lineage (NCBI taxonomy): Eukaryota > Metazoa > Arthropoda > Insecta > Lepidoptera > Papilionidae > Pachliopta > Pachliopta kotzebuea. The sequence continues at coordinate 6,427 of DWLS01007404.1, read as the reverse complement.
TCCAAGTTTGCAATCTAGCGGCAGTCAAGTTAATGCTTCGTCTAAAGCAATATCCCCTCGGTAGTCCTGGTTAATTCAGTTTAGCGGGAGCAATCTGGGGAAGCGGCTTCAGCACTTATTTCATTATTATAAAATTACTTCAGCAACCGGCTTAAACACAATTTTGCTATATACCCTCATGGGATCACTGCCTATTTTCTTTTATAAAATTGCCCGTATTTTTCACAGTCGCTGCAGCTCCGTTTTTCGAAGGTTTCATCTCTGGTAGTATTCCCACAAGAAGGCATTATTTCTCAATATAAATATCTAGGCTATTTAAACACTGTGTTTGCCAAGTGCGGGTTACAGTACATGAATACTTAACGTGTAATCAAAATATTTAGCAAGTATGACAAAAATTATTAATTATGGCATATTGAAGTTTAAGAACAAGGAGGTTTGCTTGCTATGAAAAGTCTGCACAAAAATGTAAAATACTGATTTATACTGTAAAAGACATCTGTTAAAATCGCTGTATACATATACAACGTAAATCATAATTTATATCTCGCCCAAATAAAATTTCGTCTAGAAAACAAAATACTAATGAAATATTTGTTTCAAACGAAATACTGTACTTCTCTTTGTCTAAGTTCTAAGAATACGACCTTCGGAGATGTTCCAAGATGTGATCTTGGATAAATAGAATTAAACAATCCAATTGAAAGTATGTACTGGAAGCCTTTTCTTTATAAACTAAGAGTCTATCTCGACTTGATCTTCCATTGAAAATTTTAATACAATTGAGTACAAATACAATTCCAGTAGTCTTATGTCTTGAACTAGGTATTTCTAAATGTTAGGAGACAGTACCTATTTCTTGAGGATATTGACATTAAACGTGGAGGTCAAATATTAGTACTCTTACTGACAGAAATGTTTTGAGTTCAAAATTATATCTTTAAAAATGCACTGATATTAGTAATGATACTGAATATACATTAGTAAAATTTTAAAACATTTCGTATAGTGTAACTAAATATGGTATAAAAATTACTAGAATGGATTTTAGCATTCTGGTTTAGTGCCAAAGAGCCTACGGCAATGTGATGTATTTACGATACATAATATTTAGGTCTACATTGCGAGCATCAAGTTAGAAACATGATATACGAGTCTCTGTCTGTCTATCAGGCTAAATAATCTTATTAGTAATGTTGTTTTTCTTGGCGTGCGTCCGTGCAGTATGGGATGTTACTATACCGACGTAATAACTGGCATTTGCTATATATAGTTATGGTAACAACGTAATTTTATGTTACTTATTATTTTTTAGTTGCAAATGCAACGGGCTACTTACTTTTACTATCAAAAGCGTTGCAAGATTAACAACGATTATACAGAGTTTATATTTCTTCATGAAAATCCTTTTCTTTTCCGTGTCTTTGTTAAAAAAACCCTACTTAGCCGTTGTGTAATAAGCAGGCTTTCTGTCACGCCTATCCAGACACTTTCTCTGAATTTCAAGTGGGGCGATATCGATCCATAGCGTCAAGACAACTGCCTTGAAACGGCAAACGGTATTATATTATATGGTAATAGACACATTATTATTCTTCACTGTTGTTGATAATATGATATTGAAATATATAAAATTTTACCCATATATAACTTAATAAGGGGGTTATCTATCTTCTTCTTTCTCCTGCCCTGGTCCCACTTTATGTAGGGTCGGCACAACATGTTCTTTTCTTCCAGTCTCGCCTCTCTCGGGGTTATCTATCATAGTTTCAAAAAAATCATCATCATTTCAGACTATTATTATGCTCTGTTGAACGATAACCGTCAAAATTTTCCGTTTGCAGCATATTTGCCAAACAAATTATGCTAATGAAGTATCACAAGTAATGCTCTTATTGTAGGAGTTTTGTCACCGTAGTCTTTTTTAAGAGGGTAAAAAAATTTAATAAATTGTAATCATCCATATCATCCAATCGAAAAACGATCTCCTCATCTTTGAGTCCAGCACTGCGCACATCCAGGCCACCTACTCTATAAGCTTGGTCTACTTTGAGAGTACTTATCATATAGTCTGTCGGTAAATCCTCGCCACTCGTCTGTTCGAGACAAGTAATACGATTTATCAGTTGAAGTAGTAGTTACTACGTTTGTTTATCGTACAAACTACTGCCAACACTAATTGCAAATTAAGAAGTCTTTAGAGGTGTTCACAAATTGCTTTATAACAAACTACGGATCGATAACACCAGGTAGACTGCGAAGGATTAAGTCCTGATAGTGAATCGGATTAAAGTGTTAAAAGATAAAAGTAACGGGATTGTCTTAGCTGTATAACAGATTACATGGGTGGCAAGGTCTGATAGGATAATATATTTAATTACATTACTACCTTCATATATATTTTTTTCTACTTTTCCTGATATTATTATTCAGTTCTTTTTTAGCTTATATTCACATAATTTAATACTTATGCTATATTATCATCTAACATTACAAAACCTGTACGTACACATATGTATATATGGTCACATTGATATTCTCATTTCTATTTTTTACTATAGTACACATCCTTTTACTATATATTATAAACTTATTTCTAACTAATGTACATTTTATTAAATCTTTCAAACTATCAGTATGTATACTCAGGCCTGTTTCCTGTTCAAATTCATGCCTTAACATCCTATGAATAGGATAATCCGTTAGTAAGTGAGGAACCGTTTCTTCGCGTTATCACATATACACGATGGGCTCTCCTTACACTTGAAACGGTTCAAGTATTGGCAGAAACTACCGTGGCCTGTGAATATTTGGGTTTACTTTCATATATTACAAACTAGTCCGTTAATAAACAGTCCGACTGTCACAGCAAGGTACTATAAATGGTTTTTTTTTGGAATTTCTAATAGTAAGTTCTACGTCTTTTGGGTAAGGGTCTTCTTCCATACTTCCATTTTGTTTTGTTCTTATTTTTAATTTTCTCTCTTACTTTTCCCTAACTAAATTATCTGTACGTAGGCGTAATAAAAAAATATCGCGAAAGCTTTAACTAGTTTCAAAACAGATTAGTCTGACTTACTGGATGAGGGATGGGAATGTGAGTTTATGCGTTATAACAACAAATGGATAATAACGCGCCGGGTAAGGGTTGCTTAATGGATCCACACTTCCAGTTCAAACAGCATTACAGAAGCTGTAAATTAAAAATCCATATATCACTTGATTAGTGCTAAAATTATATACGTTATTTTATTTGATAATATGTTATATCTATAATAATATATAAGTATCTATTGAATTATCTTCCCTTCTTTCTCGCCTCCCTTATATTTTTATTAACATTGTCTAGCTTGAGGAGTCCGGGTCAGCAAGCTCTAGGACCGATGAAGCCTTCACAGTTATAATAGTGGCCCAAGGGAACAACATCGATAGAAAAAAATAATGTTATAATCTTTTTTTTTGTCGCGGGTTAAATCTTCGGGAAGATACCCTGCTTCAAGAGGAAAGTCAGAGTTATGAGAGATTTATACCCACTAAAACCCCTTCGGTGGTCATCCTCAGTGCTTTGCGGAAGGCCCCAGGATCTCGTACGGAACTCACCGGTGGAATATGTTGTAATCTAATATAGTTACTATTACTGGTACTAACGCTAAAGTATTGCAAAGGAACAACTGCAAACGACGACCACAACCGTCAAGTAGAGGAAGGTGAGGTATTTCGGCCATCCACATAGGGGATACCTTTCCGATTTTACAAAGCTGTTCTCGAAATCAAGATCCCCTGAAAACCAGCATCAGGGAGACAGAGAGAAAGAGTTTTGACGACTTAAGGCAGTGGACATTTTTGATTCTTCTTTATTGAGAAGAATGGCACTGAGTGACAGCTCCACCTTTATTTTGAGGATGGCACTCGATGATGACTGGTGGTAGGTCTCCGTTACCGCAGACCGTACCTACCTAAGGTATCACCGAAGCTTATATTTCTGCCGCCAAACAGTAATGTGCAAATACTATTATGTTCCGGTTTGAAGAATGCTGTATGATAGTGGAATTACTGTGATAACGAGAGTTAACACTTTACGTTTCAGCGCAATGTGGTGCTGTGTATCTTAACCAGCGTAAAGTTCAATGTTGAGTAATATCCTAAGCTTTTTTTGTAGCATGATTGTTTTAAATATTACACAAATCGTTATTTAGTAATACGATTTTGAGACTGAGTAACATTTTAGTTTTTAATACTTGTCTGCGTGATATGAAGACAAAACTGTAAATTTCCCGGGTGTTAACTGTGTGGTAGATTCTCGAAATATTTAATTTTTTACTATTAAGCCTCCCCCCCCCATACCCTCCTTTTTTAAAGTAAGGCTTGAATATATAGATAATAAACAAAGGTCGTGAACATTGCCCGCCTAATGAATAAGACAAATAAGAATCGAACACGGGCTTGAATTTAAACAAGGTCGTTACGCAACGACGATTTAATGAAGTAAATTTACAAGCAAACAAAACCTCTCATCCTTGATTACTTATCTGATTATCATGGAAACACCTTGATAGTAATGGATGACATTCAGCCACTTGGTGTCCACTGTTGAACAATAGCGTCAAAAACTTAACGAGTACTTTTTACTATTGTGGGTCTTACTGTCAATTGAAATTATGTACGATTGAGATAACATTTTAATGTATCGATGATTACAGGTACAAGGGTTTTTTTTACAGCCACATGATTTGGTACATGGCAAAGCACGTGGTATTAGTTGTTAAACTGCATATAAATTGAAAAATTCATTGATGCAGGCCGAATTCGAATCCGGTACTTTCGAAGTGTAAGGCCAAACCATTAAGCTATAACAACTTACAGGTACAAAGGTGAAAGAGGTCCCACACAACACCTTACGGGACTCAAGTCAACCTCATCTGCTTGTGGTGATCTCTACTAATCACTAAAGGAGTCTATAGCTCCCCACTAATTCGAATTGAGCTAGCATGGTGGGAGACTGCCAAAATCCCCCTAGTAATAGGAAAGGCCTATATCTAGCGGTGGTCTGTCATCTGATGATAACAGACTTGATTTTAATTGATTTTTATTTATTCTTTATGTACACTTACACGTATATATATAAGACAAACTATTTAATAAAAGTAACCGTCTGACAAAGGCGAGCTTAAACCTAAAAAAGAGTTCTCTTCTAGCATACCCAAATAGAAATGAGGAACTATTTTAATTATATGTGTAAGTGTATTACTAGTAATAGTAATATATAAGGGAGAAAATATATCGCAAGTAAACAAAGTAGTAAATATAAAATATGCAACTAGAGGTGAAGGTAATAGTCCTTAACTCTCTTCTTAAAGGTAGGTAAGGAGAGACAGGCATGGATATCATGGGGAAGGGCATTCCAGAGTTTCACAGCTTTTACCGTAAAAGAATTACTGTATCGTTTAGAGGAATGACTTGGTATTTTAAGAAGTAAAGATTTAGAAGAGTGACATTGAGATCCCTAAGGAACAAGATACTCAAAGACTAGATGTGTACCAAAATTAAAAAAGTAATTCTTTATTTAAAAAGGACGTCATAAAATTTTAATGATTTTATTCATTCTACATATACACAACCAGTTAATTTTATTCCATCACAGGGAGTGCACTAGAAGCGCAGCCAGTGCGTCAAAACCACGAATGATTAATGACCCTACACATTTCGTATTGGGATGTTAAAAATAAAAAAAAACATTTCCAATTGTAATCAAATATCAATTGTTTTGTACTAAAAATTTTAAAATTCCGCTCACATATATAGCAAACGGAAAGGTTGGTCAACCGTTATACATACATAGGTATATATTAGGTTATCTTTCCCCTTTCCCTTCTCACATATATCTCTGTCCATTTCTTCTTCCCTCCCCTAATCCTTTTCCCCCGGCTTTCTTCTTTCCCTTATATCTTTTTTATTGATGTTGTTCAGCTTGAAGAGTTCGGATCCGCGAGTTCTGGGATCGATGAAGCCTTCATGGCGATAATAGTGGCTAAGGGCAAAAACGTCAATCGAAAAAAAGGATCTTCGTTATTTTATAATCAGAGTGTGATTGGAGGTTGCTTCAAGTACGAGCTTTCTTGGTGACTTAACTATTTTTTTGTGGGACCTAGCGACAAGACGAGCAAGACCTGATGGTACATGCTATGCATGATTGTAACGTGGCGCTGGCTAAGATGGTATACACAGCACCACGCCGAACGACCTCCGCATTAACAAGACCCGCGATGCAATTAATACATACATTAAAATATTTAATTGGTTTTTCCTTTTTAGCTGTTTCCATTAATTGCTTATAATTGCTTTGTTCTTGTTAGCATTTCGATTTCAATAAAATTTTCCTTTTTTTTATGACATCGCAGTCATTTTTTGGACACGTATATGTTATATG
>DWLS01007403.1:0-10752 GCA_018246255.1 Pachliopta kotzebuea | reverse complement strand
GAATTATAAATGAGGCGTTTGTTTCCTTTTTTTTTACGTTTTGGTCATTTCGATCCTTTTCGGGGGTGTTTATTTAAATTAATATTACTGGAAACCCATATTTTAATTAAATTGTTTTTCTCTTTTGCCTAAATTGTATAACGATCACTTAATGAGTTCGTATTATTTTTTCAATATAAGTTACGGTGAAAAAAAACAATTTGTGGTCTTAAAGAAAAATAAAGTTTTACGTATTGTTAATCCAGTATTTAAGACAGCAACACAGTATTTTTTTTTCTTATTGTACGCTAATTTAACAGCAAAAATATAACCTCTTTGGTGCCTACTTTCAGCAAAATTATAAAATTTTTATCGAAGGCCATTTTTATAACTCAAAAAGCAGTGAAGAGGCTTTCTGAATGTTGACTTGATGATAAGCAGTATGCTGCTCCATATAACGTGACATTATTTAGGATTATGTACTGATGGTAGATGATTAGTAGTGATATATGTTGCCGTACACCGTCCGACTAGAATCTTCCGTAGCTCTTATTTCTACTGCATGATTTCTGATACAATTACAAGGGTAATGAGTCTTAACATCAAGACTACTATGTACCAATGCATCATCATCAACAGCCAGCGGCAGTCCATCGGCATGGACATGGGCTTCATGCCACGTATACATCGTTTTGACTAGCCCCATATTGTTTTGAGCTGGCGTATCTATGAATTACCATCAGAAGAACGTCACTACATTTATTTTTTTAGAAGGCATTGTGCTCGTCGCTATGAAATTGACATGATCACTTACCATTCATTAAGAAATAAATCGGTTAGGAGTTTAAAATGAATAAGACTTGATAAAATTTAGCTTTTTATTACATCATTATTATAATACAAAATAAATCTCAAATACGATAATAATTATAAGTAACACAACCAAAGCAAAAACGTTAAACATTTGGATTTGAGAGACAGGTTCATCGGCCCGTAAATGCATAAAGTTTAGTTTATTTAGAACGTCAACACTGAGTACGTTAACTTAGGTACGACTTGATGGTTAAAATGTTACACTCTACTCATTGGCAGTTAAAAAACACCTTACAATACTGGCAACATTAAAATTAGCGAACCTGTTGCAAGTAATAAAAGTGACAATAGAAAATTTCAAATAAACTTTACAAAATTACAAATAAGAATAACTGTAAAAGTAAAAATCTAAAAGTTAAAAAAACAGTTCGCACCTTAAACTGTTTAGGTTCAATACAAACGCTTTTTTAAAACATTATAAGCATTATACAATGTAATACTAAGATACAAAATCGCCTGCGTATGTCTTCAGCATTTTTTTTCTCAAATAAAACGCCGTTATTTCTTATTTACTTCGTTTTTTTTAATTATTGTAACACCACTACTGTAAAGTCAACAAAAATTTCCGCGGTCAATTTAAGAATCTGAAGTCAAATTACTTAATAATTTCAAATTCATTGTATATTTTAATAGTCAGAATTTTTTTGGTATTAAATTCTATAAAATTGTTAATTCATTTATTAGGACCAGGCATAGTTCATCAGAAGGCTTCAATGCATTTATGATCCCCATTGATTTGCTGAAAAGATCATAAAACAATCACATATTTATTCATATAACAAAAATCGATAGTATCATAGTTTGCAAGCAAAATTGTATTGAAAATAAAGTAATACATTTTTTATTGTTTTCAATAACAAATATTAAAATCAAAAATAGTTTGTATACGGTGACAGTACATTATAAGATATTGTTAATTGAAACTTAACTAGACACCAGTACGATAACTATGTCCCAGCCGTAAAATACGAAGCCTGCACTACACTCGCAATGATCCACCTAACGCACAGTATAAAAAGTAGCTAATGAGTAGTAAGGATATGTGATGGTGTTAAGATACGTTGCCCCGGGACGCTGAACCGTTATACAAATTCGTACAACAAGACAGCCTCTAATGTTTTAGAGGCAACAATCGCCTAAAACGGGGCACAAAATATCACAAGTTACGATTTGTATAAATATTCAAACATCCGCAGACCATAAAAGCCTACCCTAAAGCGTATTTATATATATATAACAGTAGAAGTTAACGTTTGTATATTTAAAGGTGGTACAGTCCGCGAAAAAGTTACATAGGAAAATTTATCAAATATATTGAAGTTTTAGGATTAGTGAATCAGCAACAAAATTATTGTATACATCTAAATAAATTCCTTTTCTAAATGCCCAGGCTTCTATTGTTAACTTATATCCTTAATTTTTATTAATGACAATTATAACACATTTTTTTTTAATTCAGAAACAGATTATTTTAATAAGTAAAGTTCAGGTTATTTAAAATGTCAACTGCATATGCAAACTTAGATGTAGTTAGATAAAATTTTACATCCTACTAGTTGGGAGTTGAAAAACACTTCAAAATACTGGCAACAATATATCAAGCCAACCTGTTGTAAGTAATAAAACAGACGAAAAGAAAATTTTACATAAATTTAACTATTTACAAACAACTTACTTGATGTTCCCACAAGTAGGCTTCTTCGAGTCCCTAGTAACCGTATCAGATTTATTTACAGGGAAATATAAAAGTCAATGGACTATTTACTTGCCCTCTTTCGCTGACTGTACAAACGATAATCATACTTTGAATAGTTAACTGCCTTCCGCTTTGATATTACCAAATCAATCGCCGGTAATTAAACTCGTCTAATGCGGTAATACCAAATGGAAATGGGAAAAAATATCCCTACTAACTTTATACAGACCTTTCGTCCCGCCCTCGTACCTATGACTAAGAGCATTAAAAAAGACGTCTTTTAGAAAATATACATAGATAATACAAAGAAAGAAAGGGAGTTACAGAAAAAGGTTACAAAGAAAAAAAGAACCTAAGGGAATAAATAAGAAAAAAGTCGTATATACAAAGTTACCTACGCGATGGACGGGACAAAAAGCCACCAATCTACTCCACATACAATTCCTTCCAAATCCGAGTTAATAAGGGTGAAGTATACTCCTCTAACCCTCTCCATCAATACTCCTACGGCAGATATACAAAAGAAGATATCACGTGAGCTTTATAACGGTACATAAATATATAGTGAGCACATTTGTTACGTTCCATTAGTACAAAAACGACTGTGTATCAATTTCGCTATAAAATTTTAAAGCGTGCCTTAAACCACTACTTGTATCAAATCCTTTTCAGGTATTCAGTAAAAAAGTACGAAATAGCTGTGATTGTACAAAAAATTTATCGTCTAAGTTGATACCGCGGGTGTCTACCGCGCGGCCGGCGTGCTGCGCGTGCGCAGCAACAGAGCGACTGCGCCAACGGGTCAAAACAGGCCGATGTCTTTCTTCAAGTTGGTTTGCTTCCAAGCGGGTAACGCCGCGAACTCATCTTTGGTCATGCCGAAAGCCTCCTGCGAACGCACCAATTAATAAAGCTATTTCTTTAATAGAATCAAGGTTCTCACACATAACCACGCAATCTGTACATTACTAATATTCAAAATTGTAAATACATAAGCGTCTACAAATACCTGAAAAATAAAATGTTACATATAAAACTAATCAAGTATAGGGTACACCTGATAAATAATTACAGACTTTTTTTGTAACTTACTTCAAATGCAACTTTCTTTCTGTAATCACTATGGTTAGAAACACTGCTTTTTTGTGTATAAACAATAAGGGGCTAGTGAAGTTACTAAAATTAACATGGTAGAAATTTTACTAGATACGGTGAGCTTTTACAACATATTCGGAACGCTGAGGTATGGAAGGTAAGATGCTTAATAGTATTTGGCGGCCGACATTTGTACACCGGAACCTGTCTTTGTACAAGTATATGCAGCATTTTGATCGAGTGGGCTATGCTGGGCTAATATATATAGAATTGCAGATACATGTAGCCTATGCATTACTTACCACGAAATCGGGCTCGGCCAGGTGTCGCTCGAGGTGGTGCGGGTTGACGTGGTCGGGCAGAGGGCGGCGCTGCAGCGCTGCGAGCGGAAGCAGCGCGTCGCAGCTCGCGAGCCGCGACAGCTCGCAGCGGCCCGACATCACCTCGCCCGCTTTATACCCGTGCTGTAATGTACAGTGCAGGTCGTAGTGCGCGACCAATGTGCAGTGAGGCAACCAAGCGAGCGCAACATAGTTATATGTACATATACATTGATCTATTTATAAATATACCAATCACCAAAATATCGTACATCTTGTAATAAGAAAACTTTATATATGCTTTAAGATTTTTATACAACGCTACTTACAAAAATTACCAACACACTTAATCGGTTAATCGATGTTCATTTATTTAGAAGAACCTTAAGAATGTTTTTGATTTATCATATGAATGTTAGTGTTCCCTATGCAAACAGTTACGATATAATAGAACAGCCAAGCAGATAGATTACTGTACACAAATTCTTACTTTTTACATTTTGATGCTTATAATAATACCCAAACACCTTATTTTTTTAAAAGTATAATAAAAATACCGCGATGTTCGCCTCTGCGGCTTGGTCGTGCTCGTGCCAGGTATCGAACAGGTGCGCGAACGTGGCTGGCTCCAGGCCGGCCGCGACCACGCGCACGTCGCCCCGCGCCTTCGTACCCGCAGCCCCCGCTGCCGCGCAGTACGCCTCCGCAGTGCGCAACGCCGCCACACGCATCGCCTGCCACCGCGCCGCAAATGCGCCCACGCCTGTTAAATAAATAACTTTTTAAAGACGAATCTAATAAGGATGCTCTGATAGATATCGCAAAACGCTAAAACTGTTTTATTCATCATTGCATAATTTGGCATTTTTATCAAAGTCAAAAATATTATTTAAAATAGGAACAATAGTTCACTTATTAAATGCCACCCATTCGCAAAACAAAAATACCCTGGACCTGACAAGAATGGGCGCAAAAATCTAAGCGGGCTTTACCATATATATATATAAGTATTTTTTTTATAAACTCTACTACGAACTAAACACCACTAAAACCGAATGAAAATGTTTTTCACTATCCTATATATTGTAATAGATACGAGGTGAAGTAACCGCCTTGTAGCTCAACGTTTTCAAATGAACGCTACATCAATTGGTAAGACACGAACCATACATTTTTAGAACTTTAAGATAAAAATCTGTATATAACATTTACAAAAGAAAGTCTCTTGTGTTTAAAGTATAATAATGTTATTTACCGGCATTTATCTCCGCCGGCTCTAGCTCGCCGTCCTCACTACGCGGCCACCAGCCTTGCCACAACCAAACTGCCTGTCCGTCGTCTACCAGGAAAAGTGCTGTCACCACACACAACGCAGCGTTAGTATAATATTAACTATACATTTACAATTTATAAATAAAACATACATAAAAAATTCAAACAAAACAGAATCTAAAATATTTTTGTTATTAAAACATTAATAACTCACCGGGTTGCGACGCCGAATACAACTCCTTTTGTTCAAAAGGGAAGGGTGTCACCAGGTGCTCATGGCGCAAGGGTGACAAGACCTCGTTCGCTTCGAACTGACCCCCCAGATCAGTGAAGTGGAACAGCCGCAGAGTAACGTCACTGCTCACTTCGCGCCCAGACAACATTGAGTTATAATACTGCTTATTGGCGACTCCCAGCGCGTCTAACACTTCCTTAGGCTCTTCGCCTTCCTTTACTTCAGTTATTTTTATATTGGAAACCTTGTCACCGAACAGATAATCAGATTTACGAGCGATCAACTTATTCGCTAGCTCAATGGCAACGTTCTTGGTGTGCTTTAGGCTTCTACTTCCATGCCAAATGTATAGACAGCCTTTTTCCGTGTCAATAAGTAGTAGTGATCCACGACTGCGCAGCTGTCTAACTGAGCACGGCACTTGTAGTAAATAAGCCTCATTGGACACGTTGCCGCGGGTGACGAAGAGTTTGTAACGACTCCTGTCAGTGCCCTTTTTGCCTTGATGAATAATCAAATTGCCTTGGAAGAGGTTAAGAAAGGCGGGAGGTTCGGCACCTTGCGCTACTCTTACTTGCGGTCCCTTTTCTCTGTCTAATTCTACAGTCAACAAAGCAGCAGCGCCTTTCTCGTTGGATGATGCATCTCTACCTTGCCAACAGAAATAGGCACACCTGTCTCTCCCAGTTAAGTTGTGTTTTGAGGGTTTCCCATTCAATTCCCTTCCGGTTACAGTAATTTGATATTCCCACCTAATGATGTAACTGTCTGCCGAGAAGAATTCACTTACATCCGAATCATTTTCGACCTTCAAATAATCGTATTCTCGTATCACCCATTTGCAGACAGATTTCGTTTTTATATCGTAATGTCGCATGGATTCTTTGTCGTAGTAGTGATTGCCTCGTCCGAGGTGGGACCCTTCCAGTATGAGATCTGGGTCCTGATATTCGTTCGACCACATTTCTTCGGCGTCACACGGTGTTATTTCGACGCTATTCGATTTGTTCTCTTGCGGCTTTACTTTGATCACTCGAGTATAATCAGGCCAGTCGAGAAATTTTTCCTTAAACAGTATGGTTTCCATGTGCTGTGTAACTTTAGATAATATTGTCCACTCTGGTCTGGTCTTTGATGTTTTCACGAGAGGACTGGATTCCTCCCTTATTCCTTGATACACAGCAGCATTTAGCGGATTAATATGGCACTCTTCATAGTTGTAACCGTCGTCGTATAGCTCCTGGGCCAATTGTGCCGCTCGCCTTCGACTTTCAAGCGGTACATTCTTCCCGTACCATATATACATCTCAGAGCCAAAGTCGAAGACTATTATTTTCGATAGATGCAACATGGCGATCCTTGGCACTTGGCCCCAATATTCCTTTATTGGCACCAATTCATCGTCTATTACTTCGTAGCACATGTTAGTTTGAACGATGCAAGATTCAAATATCTCGTCCTCGTCCGGATGTCCAGCTTCCACTGGTTTATAATTTTCTATGTCCTCAGTGACACCGAGAAGCGACCAAAATTGGTTCCAATGTTTGTTAGAATAGTTCTTGGTTTGCTCGTCGATCTTGATAATTCCGGTTGAGTTCTTGCAGCCGAGATCTTTTGTATTGAAGATATGTAATGCAATGTCTGTACTTCGATTCCTAAAAAATCAGAAAAAAACTATTATATCTCCGAATAATTGGCAGAAAGAAAAAATGGATCAGAGATTAAAGCATTTACCTTTCAATAACATTAGCGTAATGTCCAATATACAAAAAGACTTGGTCGACCGTAACAAGGAGGAAACAGTCTCCGCGATTGACGTTCAAATGTACAGGCTCTACAAGCCTCGTCTGAAAACAATTTAATTGAATGGTTACAACTTACAATACCGTCTCTAAAACGAGATGATTTAATTATGCACCGACCCGAAGATGTAGTACCGCTTTGGCCCAACTATTTTATTATTTCTATGGCTACTAATGTATTCTAAGATGACATTAAAAAAAACGATAGAAATGAAATCTGTTAAAAAAATCACGTCCACAGTTCCAAATAGCACATTATAAATGTCAGGAATAACCAAACGAATTAAACAGTCAATAATTAACCATGTTTGAAATGAATGAACAAATGAAGGTCATATTGCTGATTGAATATATATTTTTTTAAAATAGTTTGCAAATTATTCAAGGGAAACAAAATTAAGATGAAATGGAGTAAGTTTCTTGCTTTTTATTTACTTGAAATATAATTTTTCCCTCTTATAAATTATAGAATAAAAAACAAAGATTGCTGTATTTTCGAAAATACCAATAGCCTATGCATATATAGTTTACCTGCACTCGTCTCCTGCCCTTAACGTGCAGCAGCATGAGCGGTTTGGTGCCGTGGCTAGGTATATTGGTGGCGGAAGCGCTTCTCAAGGCGACGTTTGAAAAATCTTCTTTACTGGCCAATGCAGCAAGCGCCTCGGCTGCCAGGCCGCAATTCGCAGTGGCTTTAAGATAAATATGTAACATTGTAACATCTCCATTGCAGGATACCGGTTAAACAGGAACCACTGGAGCACCTATTTCTTCAGTCAAATATTACATTTACATACATACATTACTGTGTTCCCATTCAAAGATCACCGTGAAATTAGTGGGATAAGGAGACTTACTGGTCACAAGGCGATGACCACTGTGTGATCCAGCTTCATCATCCTAACTAGCGCCACAGGTATCGGAAAGCGTATCACTCATTTACTATATGAACATTCCGCTAGGTCCGCCGTTTCAACTAATAAAAAAATCGCTTCGAATAAAAGCCTACATGTACATACTGTTGAAGTGATTAAACACTGAAAAGTCGTCGTCGGAAGGTCCAGTTTAATACGAAACACTCACCCTTTTCTTTGATAAGTTGCTCACGTAGTGTGCACGGCTGTGCCAGGTACTCCTCGCGCAGGTCCGTGCGCGCAGCAAGCGCACGCAGCGGATTGCGAGATGCCGCGTGACGCCGCTCACGCTTTGCCCGCCGCGCCCACTCGCCCGCAAGTCTGCGTGTAGACAAGACATTACTAAAATTTTCATAGTTCAAGCACAAATCGCTTGGAAACAATATCTTGAAAGCAAAAAGTAATGGATCGCATAAAAAGAGAGCCCAGCAGAAGAAGATAAGATAGCTCTAGATTATATGTACAGGCCAATAGACTACCAGTAAACATTGATACTTGAATTGTAAGAAGCATAAAATAAATGTTTTAACAGATTATTGAAGAAATCACGTCAAAGTTTACAAGAAAATATCAATGGCTCCATGAATTTGGTTTCGCCATTTAAAACAGCAGTAGAACATAATGGCAAGGTAATCCTTACAAGTGACTAGAAGAATTTTAAGGTTGTAAATGCTCGTATATATAGAAATGCAGAGGTAAACTCATATGAGATAAATTTTTTTGCGACTAAGCGATAACATAGATCTACCGTCAATAAAGATATTCCTTTGTGTATGTTTGAAATATTTGCTTTTTTTCTTTGTATGAGAGGGAGGAAGAACTCACAGTTGTCTAGAGCCACTGTCGATGGCGTCCAGATCGAGGTTAAGATCGGCGGGCTCATTGTCCCTAGCTTGTAGTGGTGCGAAGAATGCTTGGAAGGTTTCGTCGTCTGCCTTTGGAATACGTACAGCGCTTCCAGACTTCTCAGCACCGGGGGATTCTTCACCTGTAAAGATACAGATGACCAAGATGTTAAAAACATAATAAAATAGCATCAAACAAAATTTCTTAACAAGTATAACGTAATAATTTTATTATTTTATAATCACATAATGCTAATATCGAATGAAAATAACAGTGCAACGATAAATAATTATATAATATAATTAAATTTTTATAGCACATTTATTAGCGTAGGCTCATAAGGGAGAACTCCGAGAGGAATATCTTAGCTCAAAGATATAAGCAGACGTGCAAAGGATCAAGTAGTCATTATAATCATCCAGTTCTCAGAAATATAAACCAAGAAGAATTAGACAATAAAGTGTTATATATAAATTATGAAAATTTATGATAATGAGAAAATACAAACTTTCATCGACCCTACTGATGCTTTCGCTGACAGAGTGGCTTCTCTTAAAAGACTCTCGGTCGACACGCGGTGCTTCCTTCGGCTTTGCTTCAGCTGCCCCCACTACTGCGCACGAAGCAGAGCGAAGTGGGCCCGAGGCAAAGCCGTTGGTGGGCGAAGTCGGAGCTTTACGTGATCTGCAAATAAAAATACTTTTTTCGTTCACATGCTACATAGACATGTAAAAATTCCTTTGTGTTGCTATAATTTTTAATAGTATATCAAAATTTTCAACTTTTTCTTTTATCTAATGTATTTTTGAATCATACATATGTATGAATAGGTAAAAGATTACATAGTTTTCATAAAAATACTATATGCTAAGTGACAACTTTGATATTGGCTCTCCTATGATGACTGCCGGAAGACATGAATGCTGTGAAACCGGTAGATTTACAATATCAGAGACAAGCTATGAGGTGTCAAGAAAAACCTACCATTAATCAAACTTTACAACATGAGGCTCCGGAACGGACCTTCTGTGTTAACAATCTAAACTATTAGTAACTACGCAAATAAGTACGATTGTTTTATAGAGCCAGATTCGCTGAAAGGAATTATTGAAAAGATTTTAAAATAAACGTTACTTTAAAAGTAAACAGCATTATGTATTTATGTAAATTTTTGTGTTAGCGCCAAATTTGTTTATAATTATAAATTTTTTCGGTTTCCTTCAAATTCCAAATCGTTATTAGCAACTACACTATGTAGTCTATGTACCTTTTCAATAGCTGCATGTATATTTACAACTACAATTTATGTTTTATAAAGTCACTTGAATAAATTAATAGTAATTTTAGTCAGAAGAAGATATATTTTGTTTTTACATCACTTTTCCGCTTAACATTAATTTTAAACTTTTGCTTTCATTAACGTTTAAATGAAAACTCTTGATAAATAAACTTGGCAAACGCTATGACCTCGAAAGTACCGTAATAAAGCTGAATAAATATTTTTCATCGTGTGTTTAGGAAAAGGCGCAGTCTTGTCGTTTTGTTTAGTTTTCAGCTTATATTTTTAATATTATATAATTATTCGTCTACTTATAATCGTTTCTTCTTCTTCTTTCTCCTGCCCTGGTCCCACTTTATGTAGAGTCGGCACAACATGTTCTTCTCTTCCAGTCTCGTCTATCAGCCGTCATCTCATCGGTTACCCCTTTCTTACTCATGT
>DWLS01007402.1:0-10753 GCA_018246255.1 Pachliopta kotzebuea | reverse complement strand
TATGTCTTGGTTCAGTGTAATAAGCAAGGTTTATCTACTCCACAATCTCAGTCATCCTTTTAGTTTGAGATTAAAACTAAATAAGAAACCGAAAAAAATGAATGTGAGTTAATTAGATATGGTCTACGAATTATTACAAAATAAAATCAGTATCGTGGATTTAGACCAAAACTTAGGTACATATCTACGTTTTTGTATTTATCTATGACTTAGGAGCCTTCTTAATTCGTCCTGTAAAAAGATTATACCAATTACAGTTTATGAATTTTTGCTATAATCTTATTATCTGTTTCTTTGAGGAATATTGTTATTTTAATAAGAACAATTTGTTCATTGTTTCTTATTTAATTTCTTCCTTCGATTCCTATAATTATTTCTATGAAAGAAAAAAATGGCTTTAACAATGGCGTAGCTGACATGCATCAATCTTGTTTATATATATAACTGTATAATGTACAGCTTAAGTAACTAATTTCAATTCTGCGATTTTAGTACGGAAAGCATTTTTTTAATGTTTATAGCCGCGCGTTTTGATACATAGCTTAAAGCACGTGATATTAGTTGTTATACTTCTTCTTCAACTTCTTCTAAGTCGTACTTTCTCATGACTGAGGGTCGTTATACTAACTGCACATAAATTGAAAAATTCATTAGTGCAGGCCCGATTGGGAAAGCATTATCCGCGATAAAAAGTAAATCTTACATAGGTTAGCATCTGTTATAATATTGAGTAGTGTACATTAGTCTCCGTGGGCCAGGCTAGATCAAAACATGTATATTAAAACAAAGAAAACTGCAACACTCTTTCAAATTTGTATTTAGCAAAATCTTTAGAAGCTCTGTACGGAAACTTAGTTGTGTCAATTATGGATCTCCAGCTCATGTCATAGGATTTTATTATAAAAAAGTGTTATAAATAGAATTAACAACATAGTGCAAAGAGTCTATTGGTTTTTAGCTGACCAAAAAAACTCACAATAAAAGAAACCTGTTACCTAATAACAGTTTCACTAATTAATTATAATTTTGAAAGTTCATTAAATAATTTCTACTATAATTTATGAAACTCACATATATGACATTACCACGCTTTAAAATTATTATAAAACTTTTTAATAATGCTTAATTGTAAAATAACGCTTTTAGCAATGACTTAATTTTTTAAAATCACGTCTAAAAATGTTAACGTTTCTGTAGCAGTTTAAATATAACTACTACAAAATAATAACTAATAATGACAACTCTTTTTAATTCTTGAAAATCGTTATTACGTAAGATTTTTAAGAATTTTCAAAATAATTTTCTTAATATTACTACTTACAAGATTATTTCCAGTTGGATTAAAAAAAAAATCGATGTAATCGGTCAATATTTGTATAATCTGTATATTTTTAACTACTCCGAAGGATATTTTTTTCATAAAACATGTAGAAAAACTTATTTAATAATGAACTTAAAAGTATTTTTTCTAGCACTAGTATATTTCGGCTAAGTTCGAAATAATAAATATTTTACTAAAATTTCAGAACAACTTCTATATGGGCTATCCGTCGCTGCGTTACCTTTTTTTTGTCGCTACGTTATTCTTTTTTAAATCGATTTCTAGTACGTTTATTAAACTTATGCGTATAATATAAATAAATTTTACCGTTTGTATAATTCATAATCATTTTAAATTTTTTTCACCTATTTTTTAGTTTATGTCTTATTTTAAAAAAATTACTATTATTTCTGTAGTGTTTTATTTTCATAAAGAAAATAGCTACAACAAAATATTATTAAGAAACTAAAAATTTTCGCGATTTAAATTTTGTAGCAACGGTTACTATGTTTAAAATGTACATTATAGTAGAACAAAGATTTATATTTATTGAAAATATTATATTTAATAAAAGCCTTCAATGCGCGTATTAATCATAATTTTTGTTAGGCCTATCTATCTGGTAATAATGAATCAACATGTATTCAAATCAAATAAAATGTCGGCGTCCCTTAAAGAACTAGAGAGTAGAGAATTCAAAAAAAAATCAATAAGGAGTACAATAAAATTAAAGTTAGGCCTATCTGACCGATATGAGTCGGCGAGCGGGCGACGGGGCTGCGCGGCTCCGCGGCGCTCCGTGCCATGATGGCTGCAATAGAGAAGTCTGTCGCCCTGGCCTTGCTTTCCTCCGCCACCATCCTGCTGCCGGCCCAACACCCCGAGCCTTCCACATCCATCAAGAGCTTCTGTTCTTACGCGGCCATTTCTTTATCAACGTCCGACCCATCGCCCACCATTCGTCTCTACTAAAACACGAGCATTTTCAGTTCTTACACTTGATCACTTGGCTTTTATTAATTGTTGATTTATATATATATGTATGTATACGGTATAGGTTTTGTAATTTCGAGCGCGTAGTGCGTGCCGTCCGATTACGTATATAAACGATAACGGTTCGGCGGCCGAGCGCGGACTGAGCGCGCGGAGCGACGCGCGGGGCGGGGCACGGAGAGAGGTAGCGCGGGTGGCCGCGCGGGGAAGCGCGGGACGGCGCGGGGCGGCGCCACTTCCCCATACAACCACTGACGGCCCTACCCGCTGTCACCGCTCCCCACACCGGCTGCACCCCAACTAAGCTCATAACAATATCACATTATTATTTAATTTGTATTCCATACTATATCGTTTATTTTTGATGGAGTCAAGCCTTACGCAGCCGAAAATCTCTTATGTCCTTGCAGCATAACTATTCCCCAGAAAACAATTTTTAAAAAAGTATTCTTTTAGGTAGGGTTTCAAAAATATAATTATTTTTGTATAAAATAACTCGTTTGACAACTATGATATGCCCGTGCGCAGTGGTCGCACCGCCCATTATCACAGTTGAGTAAATCAGAGCGAGAGAACGCTATATCATCAATTGGAACGAACGAAAGTCCGAAAGGGATAAACCTATGTCGCTATAACTACTATTGTATAATTTAACTATCCGAGAATATTTAACGGAAAATTCTTAACTGAAGCGAATCAACAATTTTTTTAACTAGAATCTATTGAAAGTACCGCGCTGATAATTTTTTACATAACTTTTCATTATTTACTCTTTATTAATATAAAAAATTAAAAGCTAAATACAGGGACATTATTTTATAAGTTGAATTATATCTGTACCTGATTAAAAGTAATAATAATAAAGTTATGAAACTTTAAACTTTATTACGAAATTTATAAAAAAAATTCTTCTTCTCAGTCTCATTTTTTTAATCTGTTGATAATAAAATAAAAAATGTTATTGTAGATGTATAATACATTTATAATCTACCTTACAACGGAGTAAACTAACAGATTATGTAGCATACATACAAGAAACTGAAAACAAATAAATATACCAGTGAATTAAAAGGATTACGTCACCAAAATAATATGTTTATTTTACATATTTTCGTAACATAACAGACAGAAAAAATAAGTTTACTTTTTGCATGCTTTTTTAATTAAATCTTTTCATTATAATATTAAACAAAAAGGAAACGCTTCTGTCGTACATACGGACATTGTTCTCAAAGGAAGATCATTATCATTGTTATATCTAAATCATTGTATGAATTTTATTACAAATTTACTATAAAAATCATTAGAACCGCAAATAACAATTATACCGACATTACATCAAATATAAAAAGATAAGATTTATTATTAAAATATTATGCACTTATTTAGTATTTTTATATCGCTGTGGATTCGAAAATATTAATTATTGTTTGAAATAAAAGAAAGCCTTTCAAGAACTTTCTATTTTCACCAAAAATATTAATAAGAACGTGTCTATACTATCGGTGCGTCATAAATATGTACATAACATTGAGTACCTTATGATTTTTTGGACAAATATCAATAGCACTCACTTAATAATTCATTCCCTTTTAAGAGAAATGAGCGAACATGATGCGCTTGTTCAGACTTCACGGGCGCTTATGTATTAGACTCGTGTATAAACTGTGAAATATTGCCCTCCTCCCGGGGCCCTGGCTCCTCCATCGGCAAATACGACCTGAAGAACTACAGTTATATTACGTAAGTACAAAATGTCGTCTATTATTTGCGAATGTATGAAAAATACTGCGTGTTTTCACGGAACTGTAAATTCATTTTAGAATAAACCTTTATACGGCTCTTAAGTGACTTCTTTTTTAGTAAAATGACTCATGATTGGTAATGAGACAAGATTCATATTGTTGGGTTTTTTTTTTAAATTATATCTAATATGTTTCACCTAAAAAAATCAGAAAATCATTAAACAAAAAATGAAAAAGCTTCTTTTAGACTAGTACGCTGTAGCAACATGGATTACGTTTCTGCTCACCATCAGGTGAGATCGAGTTCAAGCCTCAATAAATGTTCCAGAGTAATAATTTTTAAAATTTTTGCTGTACCTATCAATTCACAGACTCTTAGTTCTAATAAGGTGTAATTTGATGTAAAGTTCCATATTAATAACACTAACCAAATTAACTTTAGCACTTCTTAGAGCTATGAAAAAAGGGTTTACCGGCCTTATAGTGCCAAGAGAAAATTATTTTTATTATGCAGAATTAAATTTAAAAATTTTATTTTAAACTTCGATGTTCGATGACTTTAATAAGATATGATTTATATAAAATCTACAATTCGTAATAACTTTTATCATTATTCCGTAGAAGTCAAGATACACTCATATAAAATCAACAAAGTAATAAAACTAAAAGAGTACATATAGAATGTATATAATAAACGCAATGTTTACTCCATTGTGTAAGTTGACACAAGCACATAAACCACGCCATATTTGATTTTGGCGCCCATTTTTTCATTTCCAAAATCGAATGTCAAAATTTCATTGCGCCTCTGACAAAACCAAAATGGAACACGTGGTGGCGGACCACACAAGTTGCCACGTTTGCCACATTGTGCAATATTAGAAAGCTTAAAAGTTACGACATTTTATTTTAAAAGCAAACCCAATCAAATCAGCAACAGATCGGTTACACGCCATGCGTGAAATGAAGTGTTCGCCGACGAGCGGTCCTCGGGAAATCAATTTTCTACAACGTAACATGCGACTTCATGATGCGGAAACAATCGTCATTATTCTCTTTGATTATTGACCATATTCATTAAAGTATTGATTGATTTCTTTATTTTAAAATATTTTCAATTGCACTGCAACGTTATAAGAATGGTTATGGTATTCATATATCATACTAAAAAAGTACATAATTTTTTATTAAAAATTAAGTGACTATAATTTAGTAGTTACCATGGCAAACAAAAGTAAAGAAAATTTTTAATTTTTTTTTTCAATTGATTTTAAAAATTCTATGAATATACCATTACACATTTCCGTTCATTCACCTCTCTCAAGGATCACCATAGCGATCTGTCATGCGCTGCTCGCATCCAACTACTTTCTTCTACCTTGACCTGATCGTGGATCTCTCTTATGGGAGTTAAATTTATAAAAATCAATAATTGTCGTTATTGCTTTCGTACATTACCGAAGATTTTTTTCCATAACCTTCAGCGAGTAATCAGTATATTTTGTACGCCTACGCACGCTTTCTACTTACTACATACTATATAACTGCTCATTCATCTCGCAACCGTGGCCATAAACTGTCATAAAAAATATTGCGAGATGCGTACGTTTTGAATATTTGAATAAAGAATAAGTGAACATAAAAAAATGGTGGCTTGGGTTGGGGCTGGTTGGAGATGAGGAGCAACAAATCGCGGGCATTATAAATGACAAATGTAAGCTGCGCGCGGTGTCGTGTTGCGGCCACCCGCGCGCCGGATTAGTTTCAACTTACTTTCCGTTCTGCTCCCTGCTCCCTGCTTCTCCACGTCTCTGAGCACCGAAATAGAGCACGCCCTCTGCCCTTGGCGCATGCCTCACGGCCATCGATACCAAACCTTACCGCTTTAAATAGGCATACTACTAGTTACTAAAAACTATAAGCGTTTAACAAAAATAACCTTCATCCCCTAAATAATAACGATCAACTAAATACACCGGTTTTAAAATGAGAAGACCTCGCTTTATACTTAGTTGTCCAATCCATATCCTTAACAAATTAGAAATATTTTTTTTTAATAATTCTAAGAAATTTTTACAATATGTTTCATCTCCGTGAGCTTCAAGATGATTAATCGTGAAGCACCTGATAAATATTATTTATTACACAAACAGGTAATTGCATTATTTAAGAACCAGAACACCAAATTAATAGAATATAAATCATAACAACTTTCTTATTACCATTATTGTCTTTAACTGAATCAATTATTTTTTAACAATTTTGGAACTTCTTGAGCACAATTTGGCGCAGGGTTCATCATCCTAACCTGCGCTACATTATTACGAAGAAACATGTAACTAAACATCAGGTTAACGTCCAGCTCATGTGGTCCAAAATGAATATATAAAACTCCGCCACATTGTAAATGTATACGGATAATCTATAACAAAAAATATACACTATTAAATAGGAGCGCTGCTTGGCATTATATACAAGAAAACGGCAAAGTTGGACAATTAGCAGTACAGGATACGCATACTCATAATAATAAACTGCTCTTTAAGATGTCTCTTCAGGTATAAGATGGTATAATACTTGTTACAAAATAATTTCAATATCTAACATCAACCATATTAATCCAATAAAAGAGTTTAAATTTCATGTTAGAAACAATTCATAACGAAGATGAACTGTTACATACATTCTTATAACGTCAAGAAATGTAAAAAGAAAATGATGTCGATTAATTATAACGAATAGTAAATAAAAAAAACAACCACATTTTAATATAAACAAATCTGGGTATTAAGATAAACTCAAACTAATTAGATCTAGAATAAAACAAATAATAACCAAAAAGAGATTGGTACTAAAGAAAGAAAAATATTATAAATCATTTTTTAAAACTTATAGGATGTCTTCCGGGCCTAAACACAACAATTGTATATTTTCTCTCCGTCAGGTATAATATTATAAAAGAATAATGTTATTGATTATTTCAAAAATCATTATCTTATAGTGAAAGGAATCCTTCGTACGAACTTAAGCAATTTTACAAAATCATTAGAAACTACTGTGTAATAACTGACAATGTATGTCTCAAAAATATTATATGAAATTGCTATAGAATAAACTCACTGTAGCAGTTGTCCATCTATAAGCTAATAAAGATTTTTTTTACATAGGCTTTATAAGAATCGTGCCTGTTTAAATTTTTGATTACATTGAGTAAGAAGCATCAAGTCTCAGTGAATTCGCCGGTATTTTAGTAGCAGGCACAATATAGTCTCGACAAGGCATTCACACCCATTCATTGAATAATTCCCAGTTAAGAGTATTTAAGCTTTTATCGAGGCGAGGCCGTAAATCGCTGCGCAGACGCATAATCCCCGCCCGCGCCCCGCCAAACGCTATAAACAGAAGTCAACGTGTTGGCCTTATAAATCGTGCTCTTTACTATTGTATCTCACGCCACAATAATGAAGTTAGCTCGTTCGGGAAGAATTACGGGCACCACGTGGGTGGCCGTCTCTCTCGAAGCAAATCCTTATAGATTATTGCGTACAAATGTATTTAAACGTTTTTTTGTCCAGTGCAGTAGTGGGCCGTCGACGCGCGAGAGTCCGCAGCCGGTGAAAGGTCGCTGAAAAAACAAACTTTGGCCCCATCGCGGTGCGTCGCCTTCGTTCCACAGTGTCGGGTTGCCGAGTCCTTCGATTTATGGGTTCTTTACGACGATCGTTCGGCTAGTTACTGCCGCCCGGTCGGATCCATCTAACGCAATAAATCATTTTCTCAATACGAACTAGACATCACTCATTACACCGATCATAAACATTTAACAAACTCCTGCGATAATCGATTTTTGCTGGTGAAAATTTTGAATGTACGATTTAACACAGAAGAAGCAGAAAAGCACATTTCATCACACTATCCAAAATATTGAACATCCAGATTCTTATATAAACATATTCAACATTAAAAATTTATATTAAACAGAGTAGAAGGATTAATAATAATTAACATTAGGTACCATAATTTTCCAGCAATCTTTCGTTTTACTTTGATAATATTGGTAATACAACGAAGACCAGGGAATTATTCAGCCATTTGAAGAAATTAAAAAAGCATGAATTTTTATGTCATTCAATATGTTAAAAGGAGGTGAAAAGGAAAATACATAAGATTATAATAATAACAAATAATTACCGTGTTTGACACCAGGCGTGTGGGAAGAGGCGTGCATAATCGTCCTTATAAACAAACAATCCATTTAACGACTAAAAAAACATATATTTCACCAAACTTTTATATCCGTTCGCTCCAACTTAAAATATATTACTTTTCTTTAGCACCTTTTGTATCTTTTAGTGCGTTGTCCCCACTTTTATGGTGCAAGGCGGTCCATAAATCATTGTAGTAAAAGTAGTGTACACTTGTAAACAATGCGAGCCCTGCAGGGCGCAGCCGCGATCGGCTTGCACACGGACCTATAGCACTGTGACGTGTCACACTATAACACATCATATTACACGTTTTGAATTTATTTTGTAAATCATGAATGATGTAAATGAAACAGCACACCTTTTTAGACAGTCTATTGTATTATTTATTTAGTTATTACATATGATTCCTTTAGTTTTTATTCAACTAGACGAGCATAACGTTCACCTGATAGTAAGTGACACGCTTGCCGATAACAACGTGGCGCTGGTTAAGATATACCATTTTACACAGTACCACCCTATTCTCTGATGATGTTAGCACTGACCCGTGTTTTGTAATGTATACAGCTCATCTGATACTAGGCGCGAGGACCACGGGGCCTACGGCCAGATAACCTAAACCTAAGTTAGTGTTTATATAGCTTATAGAAGTGTAGCCATCCGGCGGCGGATTTTTATTTACATGGTTCTTGGTTATGTAATTGTTTAAACTAGCGGCGAGACCACTCGGTCGTCGAAGACGTCTCGCATCCATTCTCCAACCACCTTCGCTTGTGTCGGAAGCCCTGAAAGGTCAGAATCTCCCCGGAACACGGATACCTTATGTACGCGATGTATGTGAAGCTGAGGGCGCCGCGCTCTGAAGCAAGGACGGCGAGTTCTTGCGATGAAGCGAATAATGGTATATGTCGGAGTGGTTTGGTTAGTGTCGTGCGTGTTGATGGTATCTGTAGTGTTTTGCGTGGTCTTGGTGTGCGGAACCCCTTGAGATAGCGAGATAAGCATTTGGCGTGGTCTACGCTTACAGGTGTTATGTCTACAACATCCTTTTAACTATATATTAGCATACTACTTTTGGCGGCAAGAATAAGTGCTGCACTGGTGGACAGTCTCCGGCTATAGAGACTAACCTCCAGTAAAGAGACAGGATCTTTCCTCTAACAATAACGTTATAAAATAAGGTGCTTGAAAGCCACAGCATTACATTAAGCAATAAAGGAACTATTTTTTTCTGGACAAAGAAAACAATTTTTGGGCCGTGCTGCATGTGGACATTACATTATCGATAACAGTTAATCCGAGACGCGCCAGCGCTGTAAATTAAACTTTATATCATTTTTAACGAGCGCTTCGAATGGTGTTTTGATTGCGGTCGGCTGGAGGCGTCGACAACTCGACACGACGATAACGCGACAGTCGCGTTGCGGCGACACAAAAAACGCGCGTTTTACTGCCACACTCGAGAGGCGCGCGCGCACTGATCGCCGCACCGAGCCACTCGATTTTATGTGGATTCCTACATCGCAACACACTTCAATTTTACGACTCCCATAAGGATCAAGTTGACATTAGGTTACCATCAATTAGTTTTAAAGTACCACGCCAATAGTTTAAGATTCCACTATATTATTAAAATAAGTGTAAATATTATTGTATGCTGACATTAACAATATTATATTCTCTTAGCGCATCGTCAGTAATAAACAATTTATTTAAAATTTAAGCATTTACACGAAAATTTTAATTTTCTTTACATGAATAGACATTATTTCGTTTCATTAATTATTTATCACTTGTAAAATTTTGTGTGCTCTATAGTAACTAAATGAAAAATATTCTTATTTCTATAGAAAGTGTGGATAGACTTTGCCATCAGCATGAAATTTACTTGTTATTAAAATTAAGTATTGACCTTATCACCAAATGACCTCAAGGTACAAGCTCATTCTGCAATCACACTATAAACAATAGTTAAAATACTAGTAAATATACCGCGATGACTATGATGTTAGAATATCTCTCATCTCAATCCTAACGATATGTTTGGGACATATTTCGGACAAAACTCGGACTAATGAATAAAAATCGCATTAAAATCCTTCATATTTAATTTTATTAAATGTATATTGTCATTGGAATAAAAAGCAATTTCTGGCCAGCACCAACAAGTTAAGTGTTGCATTAGACGGCGCGTTTTTGTTTACATTATATTGCATTACACACTGATTTAACGCTCATCGTTGTTTAATCAGCTTCACGCGCCGTGAACCGACACCACAAAATACGTAAAGAGCATTGAATGATAACAAAAAGGAGGGCCATTAATCTAGCATTGTGTCGCGTCGGTGAAATGTCGGTTTTGTTTGCGGACTCGTCCCGTACGTTCCAACATCGGTCGCTTCACAGCTCGCCATTGTCCCTAAACTATCGGGTGTGATCGCACACAATGCTTAATGCCATTCAAAATATATTTTGACTATTTGTAA
>DWLS01007401.1:0-10753 GCA_018246255.1 Pachliopta kotzebuea | reverse complement strand
CTGTTGTCGCACGCACGTGTTCGTCGTCCCCCGGTTGAGCACGACCAACCCCGCCCCGACCACGAATTCCTCGAGTATTAGTTATAACGTGTATTTATTCTCTGTAATGTTCTTTATAAAAAGAATAGATGTGATAAGTTAAGGTTAAAATGTACAAAATCATGAGAAATTAAAACGGTTTTTTTATTTTATTTTCGTTAACCATTGCGGTAGTTTCGGTGATGGAAGCTTCTATAGATTTTGTTCTTAGGACTAATATTAACGTGTTGACTATTAAGAATCTGCATCGAGTTTTAAATATTTATTTATTAAAAATTTGATATATACAAATCAGCTCAATATTATTTTCATTTAACAAAGCGACGAGACGAGTAGGACGTTCATCGGATGGTAAGTGATACGCCTACCCACAACAATGCGGCAATAGCTATTATAATGTATACTGCACCACATTGTGCTGGTTGCCTTGAGACGAGAAATTAAGTCTTGTTACCACAGTAATTTAACAGCTTGCAACGTCCTTTAAACTTAAAGACAGTAATGTTTGCGCCTACCTAGACGCTCTACCGCAACGGTCACCCACCACCAACATGTATTTGTAATTGCTTAGAAAATATATCGCCAAAAAACTGGTTATTACTTTACTGAAAAACTTTATTCCTATGTGATCTTGTAACTAAATAAAAACCCTATTAGTGTAAGTTTCCAAAATCTTCATTAAAAGATTTTGCTGGTAACATTTTAATCAACTGTGGATTTTCCTCCCAAAAATATATTTTTTATTGCAGACATGTTTTATTCATGACAAACTTTAAACGGTAATTAGATGCAGTACAAATAAGCTAACACGATAAGAATTACAAATAAGATATATCCTTCTCTCTTAAGAATGACGTCACGTTTCCTCGCAATAAAACAAGTTTGATAAAAAATTCCATATGTATAAATCTAATAGTAAAGGGGATTACCCAATATATAAAACACAGAGCCAGCTTTTTCAACTTTATACGGGAATTCCCCGGGCAAAACTTCGTTGCGAGGAACTGTTTGCAGGCTTTCCAAGCACCGCTTCTGCGAATTGTTGACTACACCGCAACGTTATTTCGATTATTTTCACGCAATCATGACTGATACGCAAATATTATTAATTGATCATTTTCACACAATCATGATTGATACGCAAATATTGTTAATTTTATAAAAAAAAATTAAAATTGTTCTGAATTGATTAACGTGGATTAGGTAACATTTTTATCTCTCAGCTACTCGTTTTCCACCTCTCCCCTCTCCCGTGATACGCATCATGACTATCGACAGTCCGTCAAAAGCTCAGACTAAGGCTCAAGAAGTATTTAATGGCTCTTTAAAATCTTTATAATTTTGTCAATTGTCATTTTTTACTGTTCCGACTAAAAAAGTTGCCGACCCTTAAAGACTTTCATAGTGTTGTGGGTAGATTAAAATTTTAGAGGCAATATATTTTCTTTATAATTATAATGACGTCATATTTTTCAACGTAATATACAGAACCGTAAATTTATATCTACTAACGAAATATTGTATATTAAATTGAATAAAAATATTACCAGTGAATATACAACTTTTTATAATGAAACGGACAAACGGTCGTGAAACTGTATGTATTGAAATAGGAAAAAATTGGGTCAATGAAGCACTATGGGCCAAGACTAATGTTTTAGATTGAGTCTGTGAGCTCTATTGTGTGTTATTGATACGTTTCACGTGTGCGTGTCCTATGACGTCACACCACAAACTGACTTCATTTTGATTGTCTTTTTCTCCGCCAGGCGGCGAGTTTCCTTGTACTTGCCTATACGGTAGTAGTTGAGACCTAAGTTTTAACTTTTTCCACTTTATTCATAGTTTTATTTTTTTTTCCCACATGACTACAGTTTTTATTTTTTATTTATTACAGTTTTTTTTAAATAAAATCCATATGTAACAAAAATGTTGCCGTTTCAAATTCTTTATTTATTTTCATGTCTAAGTTATAAAGGAGCAGCAAGCTCTCTGATTGATACTTCATGAAGTTTCAACATTAAAAAAAAATTAAATATGTAACATATTTAATAATTTTTTGTTCACTTTAAACTTGATTTTTTTAGTAATAATAAATTATTAAAATGGGAATATTTTGTTCTATATATGATTTCTTGATCTGAAATGTCATCTGTTACATTCTAGTGAAGTCCTGTGATAATCGGTTTCATTCATACAGAAATTATCGTCACATACCCACATATATATAAAATAGATTCTTGATATACATATTGTATAAATTAAAATATGTAAGAAATTTTTATATTAAATCAAAAGCCGGTTTTAATTTTATTTGCATTGACAATTTGTAGACACTAAAGCATTTGGTCTTCCATCACAATAGAAAATTTCTATTTCACTCAATTTAATAATTAAATTAAATTTTCCATAAAAATAACTTCAGTGATCTCGGAGATATTTATATTAAATGCAATATAATTATGCTCAGAGATCAATGTGAGAAAATCATGAATAGTAATTACAAGTGAAGGTTAACGGATGATTCCAAAATGAAATCTCTACCAGTAGGAATGAATAGGGTTTTATAGGTCCCAGACAACACCTCCCAGGACCTAAGCATCCTCACATGCTCAAATAAGGCTCTGGATTCGAACCAACACACATTGGGACAGCGTGGTGAGAGATGGTCCAAATCCTTTCTCTACAAGAAGCTAATTAGAAATAATACTTTGATTAAACTAAATCACTTGCATCAACTCATGGTTGGGTCATTCAATGTTATATGTAATTTATTTTTATTACAAGAAACTGACTCATGCTTAACGGTTATGTAATTTTTAGAAAACTCATCACATACTGATAAGACTAATACCAATCGTTGGACATATATAAAAGCAATAGTCTATATGTTTGATAACAATGGAATTATTTTTCATCAATTTTATTAATGTCAATTAAGGTACAAAAGGTTCGTTTCAATTTGACCCGGGTTCATTATGATGTGATTATATATTTTATCTTAATGTTGTTTTGATGTATAATATATAATAACAGTAATGACTGCTGCATGATAGGGTGTGTAGTTTTGATTGAACATTATTATGTGTGGTTAACAGTTTAAGTTGTTCCACACAACAATACACGGGACCCAATTCAATATCTTCTGTTCATGGTGTACCATACTAGTGAACCAATGAGGCTGTAGCTCCCCACCAACACCATGGTAGGAGATGGCCTAAATTCCCTCACTATTTGTGGAGGCTTTGTCCAGCAGTGGACATCTATCGACTGATGATGAGAACGCGGGATAAATTGTTAATCATGACTTCATTACTTCTTTTTTATATTATCTATATGTTCAGCTATTAAAATAACAGAAACAAAATTAAATCAATCATTATTAAAAGTCGCATATCTAGTGTATATTTTTTAAACAACATATAGCGACGAGACTCTTCGCTCATTAGCGGGATATAATATATATGTATACTGCTAATGAATCACAACATTTTTTATATCAATCAAACCAACACTGTTCTTATTGCTCAAAGATATAAGAGTTTGTCACAATTGTCCTAGTGATATAACGCAGGCTGCAGTGATATATAAATAATGACAGTTTAAGACATACCTTGAGGAATATATTATCATTAAATATTGTGTGATGTTAAGCTCAAATATGAAAGAGAGGATTTGTACTGCAATTTCAATGATTTATTACAATTATGTACACCCCCTCCCCAGCAGCAAAAATCAACAAAAAAATATAGGTATAAAGTTAATAATGAACATGTTTTGACCAAAGCGGAACTGAACAGGTGATACGCAGGAATGTTGTTAACATAGTTCGTGCAAAGATCTTACATTACAGGACTCACTTCGCTCACTGACATTGCTTTGGTACCATCCTAAATGCAATCGCTCCGGCGCCAACGGGCGCGGACAGCTATTGGAGTCAGACGCTGGCCGCTCGGTCGGCCTTGGCCGCTAGCTAGAGGGCAGCGGACTCCGGGGCCATCAACGGCGACAGGGGCCCGGCGACGCGGCGGCCCCGCTCCACCTCGAACCGCAAGTCGGCCGGGACTCGTCTCCCTCCACCAACGGTACCATCCTCGGGTAGGAATGCAGCCACAAGAAGCGCGCAGATAACCAGCAACGCCCCCAACACAAACGGTGGCCCTGGCACCATTCTCACATATTTGTCATCAGGCTTGCTGCCAGCTACTGCGTGCTCTTCATTGAGATCCACGTGAAATAGGTAGAATATCACACCAAACATGGCTGGGCCGAGACCATTACACAGCCCCCGAACCCCAGTAACCATTCCTTGTACTACACCTTGGCGATCTGCACGGCTGTTAACCGACACATATGCACTGATAGCTGGGTATGTAAGTGACCCCAGAGCGGCCAGCACTCCAGCTGCCCACATCATCCATGTGCGACTCCCAAAACCATACCACATAAGCTGCAGCATCTCAAACAACAGTCCCACCATTATGGTATGTTTAGCTCCGAGTGAACGCATCAGGAAACCAAGAACTACTTGCACAGCTATGCTGAGTACTCCCACAATTGCTATGAATATAGCCACTTGCACCACACCAAAGCCCATGACTAGTTTTAAATACACAAATATGCATGAATACTGTCCAGCTTCTGGTAGATAGGAAAGGAACACTGCAACACACAACATTAGCACTGTACGTTCTGCACCAACTTTTCTTAAAGCAGCAAATGGATCAGCCTGCTCCCAACTGATAGCTGGCCCCCAGCCGCTCGGTCTGACCTTCTCCGGCAAGCTTTCAGGTACAGCGACCATTATAAAGAAGACGTCCAGGACGGCGACAGCGGTGGCGGCGGCAACGACCAACGCTTCACCGTATAAATCCATGAGGTAAGCTCCGAGTGCCGGCGAGATCACCATGCTCGCTGCGAACGTCGCGGAGACCAAACCGTAGGCCCGCGAGCGCTCAGCCTCCGTCGTCACATCCGCCACGTACGCGAACACAATCGAGAAAGTCACAGCGAACACACCGCTGATACTAATCATCGCGAAGAACCACCAAGTGTTAATAGTCATTAGTGGAATCGGCGCGCACGTGAAGAACACCGTGACCAGCAGGAAGAACTTGCGGCCCCACACGTCCGAGAGCGCACCAATGAGCGGTGCCGACAGGAACGACAAAATGCCCTTGATGCCCATTATTAAACCGTTCATCAGGAATGTATGATCCGGGAAGGTCGCATTTAGGACTGATATTATCGGCATCGTTAACAAACCCCATGCGAAGAACTCCAGAAAGATAACAACCAGAGCGTGGAAGACCGAAGGTTCACCGATACCCGACATTGTCATTATCCCGTCTTTCATAACAGTTTTTCTATTTCGTATCACCATTTCTACTTCGGTTTTCGTAGTCTTCGTGGGCGTCATTTAAGATTTAATCGATTTATTTTCCTACTAAACTACTTATATTAAAGGCATATTGGAACCTAAGCACTACATTGATGAAATCTTTAGTAAAACGCGTTATTACCTTCAACGTCAAATAGTCACTGAAAATTAAAAAACAACTCGATATTTGTGTTGCCATTTTGTAATAAATATATTATAAAATTCATTAACCATAAAGGTGATACCAATAAAATTTAAAAAATACAAGTCAGAAAATCATATTTAGATATAAAATTATGAATTAATTAAATTTTAATACATAATTTAGTTTCAAAATCATGTCACAGGAAATTATTGATTTTAGTTTAAATCTAGGAGAATATTACTTTGAACGTAAATTAAACTTCTTTTAAATAAAATATAACTCATAATTATAATCAAAAATAAATTCTGTTTACCTTTATTATTATATATGTTCAATTAAAATTTAATCAATAAGTCATAGACCAATATGTGACAATTTAACTTTTACTTTTCAAACTCAAACGTCAACTTGAAATATCAGATTGAAAGGAGGCGTATACTTGCACGTACATTAATTTTAAATCATATAATGGTAGATATTTAAAATATAAATATTCCTATAATCTTAACAGATTTTATGCAATTATATTTTCTCTTACAGATCCGGTTCATTTTAATCCAAAACCGTGCGGGTAAGACACGTCTAGCAAAATGGTACATGAACTTTGACGATGATGAAAAACAGAAATTAATAGAGGAAGTACATGCCGTTGTAACTGTTCGAGATGCCAAACATACTAACTTTGTTGAGGTATGAACAAATATAGTAATTATAACGTGACTATTATTTGTGATAGTTTTTAGCAACTATTATATCTCTGATCTCTCATAGTCCTGACTAGACTAATTAAAATATCAACATTGCCACTTTACATTCTGCATGAACTGATGAACAAGTGGTAACATTAAAAAAAGTAAAAAGGAATTTTTTACCTTACCTTTGGCAAAAAACTGCCTCAAACTGTTATACCAAGACTAGTACAATAGTCCTATTTAGGGAGAATAATCGATTAAAATATATATTTTTTTCAGTTCCGTAACTTTAAAATAGTGTACAGACGGTATGCAGGTCTTTATTTCTGTATTTGTGTGGATGTAAATGATAATAATCTGTGTTACCTGGAAGCTATACATAACTTTGTAGAGGTGCTGAATGAATATTTCCACAATGTTTGTGAACTGGATCTGGTGTTCAATTTTTACAAGGTAAGAGAACATATTAGTATTTAAATATATACTAATATTACGATTACGGTAAACAGTATGTATCTTTATATACTTTTCCATATACTTTTAATTACAGGTGTACACAGTTGTGGATGAGATGTTCCTGGCGGGGGAGATTAGAGAGACTTCCCAGACTAAAGTACTGAAGCAGCTTCTCATGTTGAACTCTTTGGAATGAATGTAAATTATAAAACCTCTTCACCAAGGGTAGCATTATATATGTCAATATGATATTTAAACTAAATTTAAATATTTAATTTGAATATGAATTTTAGCAAGATGATAGATATTATTGAATACAAGTGTTTCCTGGTGGTAGGTCACCCTCGCCAGGTCCATAAGTCCACCTCAGCATATTTGAAAGTATTACTATATTCCAGGTGAGTGCTATAGCTGTTGAAATTACAGCAGTAACAATTGTTTCTCAAAGCTTAGTATTTGTGCATATTTTTAAAAGATGTATCACTTACCATTGAATGTCTTACACTCCTCAACCTTCGTCAAAACATACAATTTGGAATGTATAGAAGTTTTAAGCATTTGGAGAGTCCCATGATGAAAAGGTTGTTTTTTTGTTATGAGGTGACGAGACAAGCAAGGCACCTGATGGTAAGTGATATCATCATCATCGGTCAATATACAGCTGCTGCTGGATATTAACCTCTCCTTATAGTTGGGGGATTCCAGCTATCTCCCACCATGCTGGTTCAGTCCTGGTTGATGTGGAGACAGAGCCTTATTAGATTTTTTATATAGAGATTAGGAGATTGGCTTGGATTCTGTGAGTTTTGTCAGATCGCTTACACCAAGTAAATGATATACTTGACCATAACATGGTGCTGGTTAAGATGCTACACACAGCACCACATTGCGCTTGTTGCCTTCAGATTTAACATGTCAAGTCTCATTACTCCAGTAATTTCATTAGAATATAGCACTTTCGAACAGGAACACAGTAATGTTTGTCGGCTGCAATAGGAGCTGCATTGGTATCTATATATGTAGTGTCTAGTTATGGAGACCTACCAAGAGTCAAGTTTTGAGCTGATGACATAACATAATAATACCCTTGGTAGAAATTAAGATAAATTTGTTGTATGTTTGAATTAAGACATTGGTTTAACTTGATTCAATAGATGCATTATAAGTTATTTTTAATTTTAGCTTAAATAAGTCTTTTTATATATATTAGTTTGTAAGTCTATTTATAAATATTTGTACGCAAATATGTTATTGGGTATATATTAATTGAGGTACCTTATTAATTAATCATTATTATGAATTATATTTGAATTTGTATATTATTTTAATCCAATATAAAGAAAAAATCAATACTCAATTTTATGATGTATCGTCTCGATTAAGTAATACCATCGTACTGCTATTTGTTATAATTTAAAAAACAAATTACATTTAAACGGATTTATTTATTGATTGATTTGATGGGAATTTGAAATGTGTATATAAATGTATTTTTTTTTTAATATTAACTTATCGCAAGTTGAA
Organism: Pachliopta kotzebuea; assembly: GCA_018246255.1. Taxonomy (NCBI): domain Eukaryota; kingdom Metazoa; phylum Arthropoda; class Insecta; order Lepidoptera; family Papilionidae; genus Pachliopta; species Pachliopta kotzebuea. The sequence goes on along the minus strand of DWLS01007401.1, from coordinate 2,517 downwards.
GCAATAAAACTGTTTTATATTAAACTTGTGAACAGTTTGTGTGTTTTTAGATCATTGTTGAACTAAATCATTAGATTATTGGATTTAAAAATATTTATCATAGATTATATATTAACTCTATCGTTTCACTGCTTCTATAGAACAAAGGCTGGCAGGTTGCCTATTAACATGTGTCTCTTGTTTGATTCCTCGGCCACATGTGGAGTTAGGTTTAAGCTGGTGTTTCAGAGTGGTGTATCGGCCTTGCCTTCTTGGTAGAAAATGCCTTTAATCCCAACAGTGGTAAGTGAACTGTATGCTATTTGTGTAGTAAAACATAATACGATCTTCATCAGACAATATACATCCACTGCTGGGTATAAATCTCTCCTAATAATAAGGGATTTGAGTCGTCTTTCACCATGCTAGTTCAATGCGAGTTTATGGGGAGCTAGAGCCTTTTATTAATAACCAGGGTGTACCAAAAGCAGGTGAGGTTGGCTTGGATACCGTGAGTTGTGTGGGATCTCTTACACCATAATACAATGCTGTACCGAAGTTATATATTGAGCACCATTTGGTGCAAACATTCCGCACAGATTATATTAATCAATATCTTGGTAGTCTCATAACCCAACTTACTCGGTTTTAAATGAATATGTTGTCTAATGAATTAGATAATTTTCTGTATTGATGTAAATGTTAATGGAATGAGGTGAAACAATCTCGTGATTACTTTGTGTGTATATTATAAATGTATTAAAAAATTATTGAAAAATATGATCTTTTGAAAAAAAAAATGATTTATTCATAGATAATGAATAGTTGTATAATAACAAAAATATTAAACTTTCGATTCGTTTTATTTATTAACTATAATAAAATCTGACTAGTTGAAATTACTGAGTTTATACTTGTATATGTTTTATGTATTATATCATACAGTCTTAAATCAATCATATTGAGAGAAGAATATACTTCGGTGGAGGGATAGAAGGATGGCATAGAAGATCCAATGTCGAAGTGCAGGAAACCCTGGACACACCAAGGGTAGGGAACATCGGGCCTTTACTCAACATATCTCCTTACACACTGTATAAGTAGAGTTCTAAGTTTTTATAAGTTATTAATTGCTTAGCTTATGATTAAGATGAAACTTCGCTCTGCCGCCTACTGCCACTCCCAGTGGTGGACTATTGGCATGAACATCCATAGATCCGGATGTCCAACGTGTATCAGGTGAGGGCCCATGTCGAATCCGCTCCACCTGGCATAGAAAAAGAGACTTCATAAATGATTGGAGTATTTGAACTGTTAAGTTTTCAAGAGCTGATAATATATATATAATGGCACCTCTGTCTTATCAGAGAGAGTTTCCATCGCAAGGGCGTGGGGATTTGGACATAGTTGGTAGATATTATTTTTATCAAATAATTAATCACGTTTCACCGAACATGTAGTTGTGAACGTAACCGACTTCATTTTTTTTTTGTCAATCGTCCAAAACTGGCTCACTAGCGCCCTCCTCGTGACGTCACACCCATCGTTCCGCAAACCGAACTGTCAATTAGTCACCACCCTCCCCCACCAGCGTTCGGTGCTGCGTTTTGAAATTAGAACAGTGTTTTGTAACTGCCAGTACTCAAAAATTACAGTTCAACATTTAAATTATAGATGGCGTTAGCGACGCGCCGTCATATAAAATTAAGCTCTTTAATATAAAACTATAATTTAGTCTATTCTAAATCTATGGAAGAGATGATACGTGTTGATTTTCTCCCATAAACTAGATATTGTTAAAATTTTAATAGGCTGTATAAATACAGTTATATAATAAACTGTTATGTATATAAACACAAAATACTATATATTATCATGTGTGTTTGTAATAATGTGTACTGCTAAATGTAGTGGTGGAAGACCCTCACAAAGTGGACCGATGATTTGGAGGTCGCGGGAATCGCTGGATGGAGACAGCACAAGACCGATTGGAATAGAAATCTTTAGGGCACGCCTATATCTAGCAGCGGGCGTTTATTGGTTGACGATGATGATGATGAATGTGTTATACACATAACACATTCATCAGAAGTGTCGTAGGGAGCTTACCTCTGTCTTTAGGCATAATACCTTTTAACTCGCTACTTACAATACTTCAAGATACACAGCTTATCTCGATATAACCTCACCGATGCACTATTTCTATATAAACTAATAATAAAATCAATCGATAGCCCCAATTTATTGGCTCAGATGAAATTCTATGCTCCTCCTCGCCTTCCTCGATATAAAATCACACCTCACTGTACTCCCTTCCGAAGAACGGTTTTAGTCGCGAATTCACCAGCACCGAGACTGTGTAAGATCATAAACGGCGGAGGACCAGACCGTCGTGCACATATTAACTTCCTGTCCCTTATTTTGCGGAATAAGAGCTGGAGGAGAAATTGAGCTCGGTATGAAGATCAGTGTAGGTAGCATCGCCTCTCTGATGAGTGATGGCAAGAGTCGCCCCATCTTTATCAAATTCGCTAAAGA
>DWLS01007400.1:0-10754 GCA_018246255.1 Pachliopta kotzebuea | reverse complement strand
ATGTAAAATATACGTAACATTAAATAAACTATAAACAAAATAACATAAGCAATAAGTCAATATTTTTAGTGAGAAGGTTGTGTTTAGATCTACTATCGTGGAGCCCTTTTTTAATTTCATGTACCCCCAAATTTTTTTTCGCTGACGTAGACCCCTTGCAGGTAGTCATAGACTCCTATGGGTCAATATAGACCACTTTGGGAATCACTGGTCTGGGTTATACTATAACACCTATATCCGCCGGCGAACTATAGAATCAATACTGGGTTCTACTATGAAGAACATCGTAAATTATGGAATTACTAAAATAAGTAGACTCAATATAGCCATAAATGCCGGAGACCGTCTAGATAGCTACGCAGCTTCTATTACAGCCTACAAACTGTACTATACATTACTATCTTCCGATTTGAAGAATGCTGTAAGAGTAAAATTACTGGACTATCTATAGTTAACAATTAACGTCTCGTAACGTAACAGTAATTATCAAACGCGCTCTATATATAAAGACAAACAAAGAAGTATAAATATGAAGCAGTAAATAAGTGATTCAAGTTCTCCTTTACGAAGTGATGATGAGTGGTTTCGATTCTCAATGAAAATGAGCTTTATATAAAGAAAAATATAATGTAGTAGCCGCTGTGTTTCAAATGCAATAACTCTTTATATGTGACATCTGCTAAGCGCGCATTTGACCAAAACGGTGAATTATGTACTTAACATGATATGAGAACTTTAAACAGGCCGTTTATTTATTTACTTTATTATTTATTGCATAACCTTTAAAGTAAGGTTTACAAAAGGCGGGCTTAATACCAGCAGTTATTCTCCACCAGTCAACCTTTGTGAGATATTAAGGTAGGTAGTAAGACTTGTGAATAATATGGAATAATAATACAATTTATACATATAAATAAATACGAACAATGAAATAATATAAATACATAAATAACATAGATAATATATAGATATCGGTGCATAATAAATATACTACGTTACTTATCTAATTGAGATGATTTCGAACCAGCTTTTAATACAAATGTTTCGTTGAAACATTTCAAATCTCTTCACGTAAATAGTTCCAAAGTTTATATATTTAATGCAATTATTTTAAACCTATATAAATTAAGCTGTAGAAATAACCAGATTGGTTGATCATCAGCTTTAGAAGACCCGTGATATCCATTGATGAGCAATAATGTAATGAGGTAGTAAATTGATGAGATAGCGTTTGTCTAGTAATTTAATTATGTGCAGTGTTGATGCTAAAAAAAGGGTACAATGTATATTAACGATTAAAACATAAGATAGTTTCTCTTTAATAAGAGTTTTATTGTTATATATCGAGATACATAAGTAAAATAAAATGCTAATGCTTAATTACTTACCTGTAAAATAATCCTAATGTTGATTCCCTAATAATAAATTATTCGCTTTGTAGCCAGATAAAATAATTTATGTATAGTTTTTCCTTTACATGTATATGTGTATAATGAGTATGTGTATAATGTATATGTATGGTTTTCAGTAAAAAATTACTGTTTCTCTTCTCCTCTCCTTGTAAAGCTTGCACCGTTGATAGAGTGTAGACGGCGACCCGTTTGTTCGCTACGTCAACCTAAAAGCTCATCCATTTTAAAAACAAACTATAAATCAATCTTGCCAATTCGGCGCCGCAACAAAAACACCTGACTGTGGACTCGGTAATGGATGGCTGGTGAAATAGGAAATGAACCCCCGAATATCGCGCTATTTTCGCGGTGCGGTTCCCGTAAAGCGCTCGGGGGGATGCGCCTGTAACCCCTTTCCTCACAACACGACATTTATACATAAAAATAAATAAAGATACTATTCACTCTATTATTTAACAAGACGAAGAGAACATTCACTTGATAGTAAATAATATAACTATCCATAGACATGAGAAACGTGATACTAATTGGGATACATCACAACATTGCGTTGATCGCTTTTATTAATAACATTAAAACTCCTCCAACTAAATCGTAGTAAGAAATGATGAAAATAGAAAAGAAAATGTAATACATACAAAGTAAATTAGCGGCGAGTTTGAAATGAGAGGTGATGCCTGAAAGGAGAGAAAATATATGTAGCAAGAGAACGAAAGAAAAAAAATGTAGAATGGAAGAAAAGTTAGGGAAAAGAAATAGAAAAGGAAAAACAGGAATAAAACAAAATGATAGTAATAAACCCTTACCCAAAACACGAAGAGGAACTTACTATAAAAAACTCTATTAACTACAGCAGATTTTTAACCTGTATTAATTAAGTAGTGTAAATTATTCTCTTTTTAATCAAACTCTGTAATTTAATTACCTAACAGAATCCAAATAAACTAGTTTATTTAAAAAAGCTAAAGAAATCTTCCAAAACACCCTGCTTTTGGGGAAGTCAGGGGTATGTGGGATTTATATCAACTAGAACCCGCTCCCTTTGGAAACTCCTATGAAACTCTCTGGTGCTTCAGCGAAACCTAGTCCAGCAGAGAGCATTTATCAGCTGAAGATGATGATGATGATAAAGTATATAAAAGCAACGGCAACAGTTTACTTATTTTATAATGATGGATTAAAAAAAAACCATTACTTTAAAATCCAATTTACAGGTGAAAAGGTTACAAAGACTGAATATATATAAAGACCTGCTAATGGAATGCAATTACGTTTAAACTTTCACTGAAAATTGTCCATTTTATTACATTTCCCATTTGATTCCGTATGAAATTCGCATTTACAGGGATCTTTCCGCGAAAGCCTATTTGCAGTGCGACGCGTCGGCCTGCGTTACGTTGACACGAAGTTTTATATATATAAAGTGCAGAAACGTTTTTAAGCACGCTTTATAACATATTTACACGACAAAAGGTACCTATCGCATAGATAGATAGTTAGACTTATAGATAGATATTAGATCGATGGAGAGATAGATAGTAGATACAAAGACGGAGAGATACATCGATAGGTAGATTATAAATAGACAGATTGACGGATAGATAGATATACCAATAGATTGATGATAAATAGATAGATGATAGATAAATGGGTGTTAGATAGATAGATAGCTAGACCAGATCCATAGATCGATAGATAGATAGATGATACATAGACAGAACGAAAGATAGTTAGATCTATAGATAGATGTTAGATCGATGGAGAGATAGATATACCGATAGATAGATGGTAGAAACATAGACGAAGAGATACACCGCATAGATAAACAGATAGATAGACAGATAGGTATACATATAGATAGCTATCTAGCTATCTAGGTAGACAGACAGATAGGTAGATAGAAAGATCTATAGATAGATAGATAAATATTAGATCGATGGATAAATAAATATACTGATAGGTAGATGGTAGACAGATATATAGGCAGAAAGGAAGATAGATAGGTAAATAAATAAACTCTTTACTGCTCACATTAAAGTACAGCCAGTTAACTTAACTAAACTTATAATCTAATTGTGGGCAACGGTGGCCCAAGGGGTGTAAGCGGTCTCTTATAGGCATTCAGTAGGACAGGAGAGATTATATATTTTTGTCATAAACACTTTAGATAATTAAATTACTAGACAAAGAGAATCTGATTACTTTACTACCTCATTACTACGTTATTACTAATCAATGGATATATCACCTGTATGATGATCAACAGCCTGGTTTTTTCTATACCATTAGCCAATGAGACGAGTAAAGCCTGATGGTAATTGATACACTTGCCTATATAGCCGTAAAATCTACTACTTAAGAGGTAAATTGTTGTCTCGGTACTTTAGTATTTGACTATATAATTACCCTTCAAACTGGAACACAGTAATGTATGGCGGTAGAAATAGGAGCTGCGGTAATACCTAGACAGTCTATAATAACAGAGGTCTAATGAAGACATGTTTCTTAAATTCAAAATCATTATTTGGGCCATAAATTATTCATGTATTTGATTGTCCTGATTTATACTTGCGTCTAAGATTAACCAGAGAGCGACCTCAGCCTCTTAAAAGAGAGTGATTGCTCACATTACTGTGAAATCCTCACAGACAAGATTACTTTCACCTTAACGCTCGTAATTCCAGTAATTAAGACGACAAACTGTAGACTAACATCTATTTATTGTCCTTGTTAACTTTTAAGCTAACCCCCACCACGGGGGTTATTTACGCACCCCGTTTATTTTGGTACGAAAATACCCCTTTTCATTTGGCACTAAGATGATGTCTTATTTAACGCTCTTCATGAGTATAATATCAAAAATATATATTTATATATCAATTTGTTGATTAAAAAAAAATAAACGCTATGTGTATATGTAACGCGGTTTCTATCACTGTTAACTTTGTGATATATATATCTGTAAAGGATATATTTATTTATTTATTTACACTTTATTTGTATAATAACAACAAAAGGAAAAATATTATGTACAAGAGAGACAGCAGTATACAAAAAGGTGGACATAATGCCACAAGGCATTCTCTTCCATACAACCTTTCATAATGTAAAAACATGGTTATACAAATAAACTACATATATACTATACAGTAAAAATATACATATATAATGTAGTAATATATGTATTTAAACTTGCATACATAAATATAAATATACATAGAAGAGAAGTAAAAGAATTAACAATAAAAAAATATATATAGGTATACAGATATTTGACAACTTCTTGTTGGTTAGACCGAAACGGGAAGTACCTAAAAAATATTTTTTGGTTTAGAACACTTATATTTCAATAAAGATATCAAAAATAACAGAACAGAACGGAACGGTACAGAAGAGAAATTCCGAAGATCATGCATTTTGATTTAAGAGGATTAAGCTATTACTTTTCCGAAAGGTTTTGTAGAAGATGGTAATTAAAAAACTAACTACTCCACCATGCGTTAACTAAACCTTAGCAAGCTCCGATCGCGTGATTTACGCAGTATTAGATTAACCGATATTTATGATGCTAACTAAAATGTAACGATGCTTTAACTACTAAATAATGATATTTAATACTACTATATTTGGTCGGGTTATATTCATATGTTTTTATTTCGCGAGTTCAATGTTTGTTATCAAGGTACAAAGCAAACAAATGCACTTTGTCGTAAATTATACGCTTTTTTAAAAAACAATATATTAGGATATTTATACAGGCTTAAAGAAAATGGTCACATATAACCAACCTCATTTTTTTTATTTTATTTTGTAGTCTTGTTAATCAACATATAAAGCCCAAACTCCTCTCCAAAATTGGGTCAGCGTCGTGAGAAAGGAACTAAATCCCGTCACTATTAGGAAACGTCTGTGTCTGTGGACGTTTATCGGCTGATAATGATACAATATTAAATTGTGATCCCAATATTTGGATATAAAACAAGGTCCGATCACCATACGCCTAGCTACATATAAACTTAGACGAGCAACCACACGAACATAAGTTGAAAATGAAAAACAACTTGCATTGAATTTGTTACGGGCTTCTGAATCGCGGGACGGCGTACACTTAACTCTCAAACTTACCAAATATGCAACTTGAGAACTTAATCATGCCGCGGGTAGTGAGCTCTATCCGTAATAACTTAAGGTTGAAGTAGAAGGTAGGAGTTAAGTTTGTTATCTGATCGGTCCGCTTGGGAAATTTGCGAGTGGAGATGGCCGGCAGTTGGCAGGAAGTTTGTTGTAACGATATTTGTTCGCGTCCGTTTTGGGGGATGTAAAGTACCCTAATTACGTCATAGCGATCGCGGTCAGTGAATACAATCCATGAATGTATACGGTAACATTAATTACATAACATCTATTTGTACGATTTATTTCATCATCATCATCCGATAATCGCCCACACATGTGCCTCTATCAAACATCTATCCAATCGTTACATCCAGCGGATTCCTCCAATCTTGACCAGATCATCAGTCCATCTTATGACCTAACAGCACTACTATTACCGGTACTTACCCACCAATCTATTACCTTACTGCCATCGGCCGTCAGTCCTTCGATGTGGTCTGCCCATTGCCACTTAAATCTATCAATCTTTAAGTCTATGTCGGTGACCTTACTCCTTCTGCGGATCTCCTCATTTCTGATACTCCGAGCACAGATGTCTCTATTTCACTTTGGGTGACTCTTTCCCTCTTGATAAGAGCTATTGTTAATGTCCACGTCTCAATTCCGTCTGTCAGAAGATTTAAGTGACAATAGGCCGGACACATCGTAGCACTGCCGATGAGGTAGTAAAGTCCTAGAGTTGCAGCTGCGTATTAGTAAACGTAGTGCTGAAAAGCTAGAAGGTGGATTGATGATCTGGTGAAAGAGAGGACCGATCTGAGAGGAGATCTTTGAGGGAAACCTATGTCCAGCTGTGTCCATTCATCGGCTGGTGAAGTTGTATCTAAAAAACTATATCTAGTACAGTCCAGCCGATTGCCCCAAACCGAACTTGGGCCACATAAAAACAAAATGGCGGATCGCTTATAAACGAATGTGCCATTACTGCTGTCGTTAGGCGAGATTAATGTTACAATCCGCAGCCTTTTTTCTTTTTATCGTCTAGACACGCTTGACCCGCAAATGTGGATTCAATGCACTCGGGGGGGCATTCCGTTTTTATCGTGGATAACTTAACCGGGTGGGATCACTTAACGTCAAGTGATATGTGCAGGTTAAGTGTACGGATTTAAATCGATTAATCGTTACTAATATGGCAGGGATGGGATAGATGGCGCTAGTCCTGCGAATCTCTTCATGGGACAGGAGATTGCAGAGCGGAATCGGAAGCCGATCCCTATTGAAGACAAAAGTCTCTAGGCGGTGCTAACAAATGCTACATCATGACAACCCTATAATCTCTGGCTATCAGGAATAGGACTAAGATAATCCCTGCTATATAAGGCGACTGAAAAGACCCTTCAGGTTCACAAATATTAAGGGTAGTGACCTTCAGTATCCATAGAGCACGGAGCGGACAAGTACGAAGTAGTCTGGTATCCAATCGCAGTATATAGCTGCTGGGGAGAGTAATACGTCTCCATGGGATGTTCTCACCAGGAAGGAGGCACTGGTGATTTCTGTACGAGGCCTTGGACCTTCCGAAACGCATCGATGATGACCACTGAAAGGATTTTACTGGGTATAAACCCCACATAACCCTGATTTCACACGCGACAAAAAGGGTAGGGATCTTCGAATGATCATTTCGATACTACAGCTGCAGTGTATGCCTTACCCTGCAGTCTCGGCCGTATAAAGCTCCGCTGCAGCATTCCACGTGGATACTAGCAGCGTAAACATTCGGAACCGGCTGCTGAATCACAATGAAGTGCTCGCTGATTGCAATCAGAATGTCATCGCGTACATTTACACAACAATTTTATCGACGACACACACGCAATTGTTTATGTAAATGAAGCGGCGGTGGATCTGCGGACATCGGCAGGATTCACAAGTTCGATCCTGAAATCAGCAGATCAGATTTCGTAAGGATACTTGAAAATTTTTATACCGAATGCCAATTACTTTGATATCTTGCTTTCTGGTGAAAGTCATGGTTACGAGGAGATTTTTACGCACTAAAACCCTCACGGTGGTCGTCCTCTGCGTTTGAAGAGATCACGGGATCTTCTTTCAGAACATGCTGCCTCTCTAACGCTATGCTGGCCTGACCCGTCCTGATGACTGAATCATGCAGTAACCAACACTTGCGTATATACTGATACTATGGCTGGAGACCACGTTTAGCCATCGTCCTCCTCGGAGTATGCGATATAGCCTAGTATTACTATTGACACAAGACAGTACGTCTTTAAACGCAAACACGTACCGTCTTGTGCTTGTGATGCTAACGTTGAAGAAAGTATTATTCACCTTCTTATAGATTGTCCAAAGTATTCAAGGAATAGGACAGATATAAAGATGAGAATGGAGAAGAAGATAAGTAAAGAGAATCTAAGCGAAATAATAATGTCGCATAATAAAGAAATACTCTTAAAATTTATGGAAAAGATTACATAGGATGCTGTTAAAAGAAATAAAAATAATTAGCAAGTAACAATGTTTATTTATCGGCTTATGCGATTATTAGATAAAAATTATAAAAAAAAGTACTTTATAAGCAAACAAGGTCTCCGACTACAGTCCGAGATATAAGAGTATATATAAATAGAAAAAAAAGTATTACTGTTGGTAGGTACCGCAGCTCCTACTTCTACCGCCAAATAGTAATGTATAAACGTTACTGCATATATTGGAGTATACTGTATGCTAGTGAAATTACTGGAGTAACGATACTTAACTAACGTCTCAAGGTGACGAGCCTACCTACCTACTCCTACTACAGCCGACAAACAGTACTAAACATTACTGTGTTCCAGTTTGAAGGGTGATGTATGCTAGTGAAATTACTGAGGTAACGAGATATAATTTAATCGCAATGTGGTGTTGTGTATAAGATGATCACTTACTATCAGGATCATATCGCAATATATATATTAATCGCATAAAGATTATAATTGAATATCAGCTAGTGTACTGGGGGTGCCATTCAACGCGCTAACTGAGGCAGGATAACGCGCTCCGACCTGAACAGGGGCCCGTTTAACACCCGTATGGATATGACAGGCATTACTCAAGCCATGGGGGGCCCGCACCATGACGGAGGGGATGAAGAGGAGGTGAGGGGGGTAGCTGCCCGCCTGAAAGATGTTTTTTCTGTTGCGTTCCATATAAAAGATTTAGGTCAGTCGGCGCTAACGTTCTCTCTCCACGACAGAAACTAAAGCACTGTGATACAAAAATTAAAAAAAAACATATCATTAATATATCACGGTTATATATAAGGTATATTAATACAAAAGTGATAACCTAATGGTATTTTTTTATGATACAAAACTACAAGTCGAACAATGCGTTCACGATGGTAAATCTTGGACTCCAGAGTCCAGTCTCCTCTACTCGATGAGATTGGACTCTGGGAAACACCGGCTATTTAAAATTCCTCACTTCTTAATTACTATATATATATGTATGTATATATTAATCACTTTATTACGTTATTTAATATTCTATTTCATTTAACCTAACATGTAACACTCTCCGTATCTAGAAGAGAAGTCTCTTATTTATCATCATTTAACAATCATCTTTCAACTCGCGGAGTCCGGATCCGCGAGTTCAGGGTCCGATGAAGATTTCACAATAATAGTGGCCGAAATCATCAACTTCATCCAAAAAAAAAAGCGTGTGTTACATTTTAAAATCAACATTCCAACATTTAAAATTTGTCACTTTTCATGTGACAAATATTGATTGCTATTCCTTACTCATTCATACCTGCCATCACTAATACATTCAAAGTCCAACAGAAAGTGTATTTAGTTAAGATAGTATACAGCACATTCAATACTTTAGTATTAGTAGTTTAGTGTCAGTCGTATAAAAATCTATAACAATATAAAAAGGATCAATTATGGTTATACTGTACTTTTCTTTTCTGGTAACAATAAATGTTTTTATCTAGGAAAGAAAATAGAGAGTATAGAGAAAGATATATCTCTATACTCTCTATTTTCTTTCCTTCCTCACTTTTATGCTTTCTTACCTTTAATCTTCTTTTTACTTGTATCCTTTTCCTCTTTTAGTGACGTCATTTGGGACCACCCTCATATAGCAACTATAAACTTAATAAAGTATAACGCAAAGTAGTTTTAGTCTTTATAGTATAAAGGTTGTTTATAAGTTTTCAGCAACCCCCCGAATATTAGGAACTGACTGTCCTTCTGATCCTTCGACTGGTGACAAAATTTTCAGCAATATGAAGGCCAAGAATTTGTCTTTTATATACAATTAGTAACAAATGTTAACCTAGTGCTTTAAACGCCGTCTTCCCACTCCGAAGGTATCAGATTCGTATTCAACCTGAACTAATGAATTGTTCAATTTATATGCAGTTAATATAACAACTAATATCACGTCCTCTGACGGTGAAGTAGACCAGAGAAACCTATACATCTATATGATGACCATCCATCAGACTGCTATGTGGAATGGAGAAGGCAATGACAACACCACTACATTATAACTGACGAGGAAGTCGTCGTGAGGTGGATTACCACTTAGTATACTTCAGTCTTCACCAACATAAGTTAAAAGCTCCAAAAAAAATTAAGTAGGGGACCTAAACGATATCACACTTTATTAAATCTTTTTTTTTTCCCAAATATTGTTGGAGAGTTATGTCCAACAGTGGACATTTATCGGCTGAGAAAGAAAGAAGAAACGCTTTCTTTCTATGAGCTTTACCACCACACATTATATAGTCACTTATCACCGGAGATAGTGATTAAGATTTAACCTTAAAAAAATATTTTTATTTACATATACATAAACATAAAGATTTTTTTGCGGACAAAATATTACTATTATTGGTAGTTAATTTTTTGCTATGAATAATTTTTCAGAGGTCCGATTTTGTTTTATCAGAAACAGTTGAAGTTGGTTCTGTAATAAATTTATATGAAAATTATGTATGTATATATATTTATATAGAAAATTATCTAAATTTATATGTATACATATACATATACACATAATCTCCTTCATCTCCGTCATCATTGCAGACGTCACGGTTACTTCCATCATGATGACTCATGTCGAAACAAGGCTACAAATGGAATCTGATCTCTGTTTATTGGTATTTCAGAGGTCCGTACTGTTCGACGGCTAGATAACGAATGCCCC
>DWLS01007399.1:0-10756 GCA_018246255.1 Pachliopta kotzebuea | reverse complement strand
TGAAAATCCTTATGTACTTTCTTTTTTGTAACTCTGTGATAGTGCACAATAAAGTATATTTGTATTTGTATTTGTATGGCCATTGTCTCACAATACCCAATTTCTTTTGAAAACAGTGTAATAATTATGCATTTTTAAGAGAGGAAATGTTCAATAATCTTACTTTTATATTTATTCACAACATTGTTAAACCTTAAAATGATTAGTGAATTATTTGACTTTTGCAGATACAAACCAGGAGTACAACATTTGAAGTTAAAACAGGAATTAGAAAATCAGATTGCAGAGCAGCGATCTTTAGAATGGGCTAAGAGGCTTGAACAAGAAACACAACTGCAGTTAGAATTGAAGGCTACTCAGGAAGATGAATCAGACATTGATCATATTGAGAAAATAGAAGAGAAGTTACAGAAACTAAATAATAGTTGTGTAAATAATGATGAAAGTGATACTACAGAAGAAGAAATTTTTGAAGATGACTGTGTCATTGTAGATAAACCGAGGTCTAGAAACCCAATGATTGATGACGAAGCACAAGAGTCTGATATTGAAGATGATTTTGCTGAAGATTTACAAAATAACTTGGATATAGAAAAGTGTACTGAAAACAAAGAAAGTGATGAAGACTCTAGTGAAGATGAATCTTCTGAATCTGATGAAGAGACTAATAAAAATCTAAGAAAGGGCAGAATATTAAAGGCATTTGAAGATTCTGATGATGAAGACAATCAAAACAAAAATGGGGAAATAAACAAGCATGGTAATGATAATAATCTTGATATATCTTTACATATTGAAAGAGAGATCAGTGGATCACAAGGTGAATAATTTTCATTATTTGTATATTACTGTTGATGTATTTTAGGTTATAATAAATAAAGTAAGGCTGAGCACCCGCCTTGTAACTTGTAACTTTTGATTTGATTCTGGGGCTAGATTATCATTCTCAAAAATTATGTATTTATGTGTATTTATAATTATAACACATTTATTTCAGATGAAGAACTACAATTAGCACAAGTGCACGAAACTACAGACGATATAATAATAACACAAGATCAAATTAATTTATTGGACACAAGTAAAGCCGAAAATGGTGTTGCATGTATAGACAAAGCATTGGGAAGTCAAACATTTTCAATTAAGGACTCCCAAAACGGTCTAAAATGTCTCAATAAATTAGTACAGGAAGTAGGAAGCTTTGATGTATGTGCTGTGTTGTCTTTATAAATTATCCATATAAATGTCTTTCAATAGATAACAATTATAAGTCATTGTTAATAATTTAATTTCAGGACAATTTTAAAAGCCAAAGCTTGTACAGAGATTGTTCACAAAATCTTGACTCACAGTACCCAAATAATTTAACAGAGTCTCAAGAACTTGGGGCTGATGTAGCAGCACTTTGTACAGGGAAATTTTATGATAATCCATTTGTTTCGCAAACTGAAGATCCATCACAGTTGGAAAATGAAGTCAATTGTAGCGAAGATACTGTATTTAACAATGAGGCAAATGATAAAAATACTGCACAAGAAGTTGTTAAAAATGAAGAGAAAATATTAACTTCTATTTTAGAAGAATTAGACAATCCACAATTTGAGACACTGAAACAATACAAATATTTCGCTAGCGAAAGTAGTTGTAAAGAGAATAAAATTGAGAGAAGCAATGCAAACATTGGCTTAAAAAAAAAATTTGCTATTGATTCTGATGATGAAGTTGATGATGAAAATAGTGTTAAGAACAATAAGAAAAATACCAAGAAGCGAAAGCAAGAGAAACGGGCACTACAATTTTCTGGTAATGTTCTGTGACTCATTGTATATTTGTGTGGTTAAAATATTTATGTTAATACTTGTAATATAAACTATTTAATTAGTTAAATTTTGCACTCTTTGTTTAATATCTCATAACTTTTTTTATACAATCCAAGAGTTCGGGATTCTCTATGCGAGGTTTTTAATAAGAGGGATATACTGATAGTCCCATCACAATATATGTATTGTTATATTCTGTATATTTATCAAAATATCAATATGTGTACCAAACACAGTGACCATACACGGTAGAAATATAAAAATTAGCTAGCGACGCCTTATTTTCTCGCTTGCGATCGGTGTGCGTATCCTACTAATATCTTCCCTTTTTTGGCGTGCGTCCCTGCAAAATGGGATGTCACTATGCTAATTTAATTAAAAGAAGCCTCTGTTTATGACATGATCATTCTCATATTAAACGTTTTATTGACATAAAATCTTTAGTTGAGAATGTAACGGGCAACTACTAGTCTATAATAAAATCCAACAAACTGTCTTAGACTTGCTACCTCACAAATTTAAAATTAAAATTAAATGTATTAATTAATATCAGTCAAGCATTTTATATAACAGAGTGGATGATTATTTGATTATACATTGATATATGGCAAAAAAACGCGCTAATTCACGAGCAGCACGAAGATAAGTTTAAGAGTAAGACATTTAATAAATAAAAAAAAATTGTGTACAGCGAGCTGAGCTTCTTGTACCCATTCTTTTCAGGTCCGAGGCCTTTGCTTTGCCTTTGAATGGATGATTGGTTTTTGACGTTCAATAAGTGAAACATCGTTCCTACGTTAAATTAAAATTTTGACTTTCTCTTACAGATGATGAAGAAGATTTTGAAGGTGAAGATGAAGGAATGGAAACATTTGAATATATTGAAGAAGAGAATGAAAGAGTTGTGGAATATGACTCTGAAGAAAATGAGGTATAATATATAACATACTGTACACAATAATTATTATCTAATAATAATAATAATAAGTTTTTACTTGAACTACTGAATGAATAGGGACATCTATGTTCCATTCTAGTACTCATCAAAACATTGTGGATTATATGAAGTTAATGGATAGGAAATGGCGACAAAATAATTTTGGAGAAACACTTGATTTCAATTTCCTTTATGTTAGGTGACAGTATGGCTTTGGATGGTGTATTGTGAACGCCTGAAATAGTCTAGCTCTCATATGTATTTTACTGGAACATAATAATACTGTTTATGCTGAAGATTTTTAATATAAATCTGGTGCATGACCAGTCCAACAAGGATTTTAAATAACCCTATCAGTAAAGTTTCACAAGTGTGGTACAGAGACAAAATTTAGAAACAATAATATATTTCGAAATAATAAAATTTACAGGTGGAAATACAACCATTGAAAGTGAAAAAAAAACGTGTTGCTGGAGATTTCCTTGAACAAGAAGCGGAACTGACTTCGGAAGATGAATGGATCGGTTCTGGAGATGAAGATGAGGCGGGTCTCGATCGCATGGAGAGAGAAGAAGGCGACGATGATGTATTTCATGAAGGGAAACTCAGAAATGAGTTGGGCCAGATACACATGTACGTAAATTAACAACATAAACATCAATTAACAACAACAAGAATTTTATTAACATTAGTAATAATTTTAGTAATGTAATGGTCGGTTATCCCAGTAGTTGAAGACCATTTTGTAAGATATCTCCGCAGCTCCTATTTCTCTGTCTATGATTATCATGTTCCTGCAGAAATCATGGTAACTGCAGTGGGAATGTAGTCATAGTAGCGTTCTCTCGCTTTCGTTTCGTAAGCGGGGCCACTGAGACCTTACCACCTCAGTGGGGAAATGCTTGTGCTGGTATTGAGAAGGATGAAGGAAGATTAGGAATACTAAAAGAAAAACATGTTTGGTAAAATTTTATTTAAATAAAGTTACTGTGCTCTATGAAGTATAAAAAAAAGATTTTTTGAGGACTCGTCTTATCTTTGAATTTTCAAAGACTTGTTAGCTCTATACAAAATTACATTGCTACAAAATTACTTAAACTTATTGATGAAACACTTAAAATGTATTAAATGGAGAAATTATTTTTGGTGGAATTTCGCCGTTTGACAATTTTTTTCTGTTAATCTGTAATACATTATCTGTAATATGTAAATTAAAATTAAATTTAATTATTAGTGTTAATATGTAGTTATATACAACAAACTAAATAACTTTACAGGAGGGATGTGCTTGATCAAGACAAAAGGGAAGTGAGACTGCTACAGGAACTGCTTTTTGAAGATGGTGATCTGGGCGATGGACACAGACAGCGCAAGTTTCGATGGAGAAATGCAGGTAAACATTTTACTGTTCAAAATTATTTTTATTGAGGCAATGTCGAGACTACCGCGGCATTATCCTGATGGCGAGTGATACGACGTCCTTAAGAACTTGCTTCTTGGTACAGTATTCACTGTATTCCTCCGGCCAATGGTGTTCGCCTACCTTAACGGGACCCTTAGGGTCGCAGGCAGTAAGGATGGGGGTTCTCATCGCCCTGTAAACGACTCCAAGGAGGACGATGGCTGAACGTGGTCTCCGGCCCTAATAAGGTATAAGCGCGGACTTCACCGACTGCAAAATTCAGTCTCGGAGACGGGTTTTCGGTCATACCATTAGAGAGGTCGTGGTTGTGTTCCTTACGGAGATCCTTTGACCTCTCCGATCGCAGAAGACGACCGCCATGGGGAATTTTAGTGGGTAAAAATCTCCACGTAACCTTGATTTCCCCCCAGAAGGCAAAGTATATTTCGAAAATTTCACCTCTCGAGAAAAAAGTATTCATTGTATTGCGTTTTTTTCAATATTCTCCGTTCCTCTTAGGTGGCGTAAAGGGACTTAAGGTTTACCTTTTTCATTCTTTTAGTTTGTGTTGTTTCTTTTTACATTGCTCATTTACGACCTTATTATTTACCTAATTTTACATTTACTCAATTTCCTTAATCGCTTCTTTTACATTTTATTTTTTGTTTCCATTCTTTCCTTAAACTTCCTTTGCATTTTATCACTGTAATGTTCCTCGTCTAAAGAATTTAAAAATTAATACGCCGTGCTAATGCTAAACTATTAATATTTTTAGACGACATTGATGGGGATGGCACTATATTAGATGAATTTGCTGAAACCCAAGAAGAGGAGTTCGAATCTGAGGAGCAATGGAGGAAACAGCGCCACGAAAGGGAAGTGTTTTTAAGGAAGATGGTAAGAAACACATAAAGGGAATTTTAATCAATTCCTCAAGATGTTGCCGTATTTTATTTTAACAATGTACTGTAATATTTGACTTTATTTAATTTTTATTTTAGAAAGGAGATAAAGATGAAGATATTAATAATTGTAGTATGAACAGAAGTTCTATAATAAAAGCAAATCTTTGCTCAAAAGATTCATCAAGCTTGATCTCTGAATCAAATGCAAATACAAGTGATAATACTGAAAAGAAAAATGTAGTAAATGATAAAAGAAACCATAAAGAAATACCTAGTCCAAAGAAACCCTTTCCTATATTCCAGGTAAGAACTAACTGTTTAACAAAGTTGATTCTGAACCTTTATCACCAGATTTTTATTGCATGAAAGTGACTTAGATAACAATAATTTGATACACCATCATCACTTACTGATAGATATCCACTGCTGGACGTAGGCCTCCTAAAATATCTACACACGGATCGATGCGCTGCTCGCATCCAGCAGTTTCTCGCGACCTACACGTTAATGTTAGATCACCTTGTAGAGATACCCATTTTTTAGCCAGAAATTTTTACACCATAATAAATATTCTTAGATTAGATTTTCTAATGCTGGTAGTGTAATTTGCAAAAAGTTTTTTTTACATTATCTAAATAACTTATTAATACACAATACTTCTAGAAATAAAAATACAAAAGAAATTGAGCGTTCATCGTAATTTCAACTTATGATTTAGTTCTCATGTGGTATTCCACAATACAGCTAACTATTAAGGATTGAATATTCCTAACAATCTAATTAAATATTGGATAATTTTTACATTGTTTGCTTTACTGTATAATGACTATATGTTTAAAATTTTTCGTTAACGTAAACGTAAACGACTACTAATGGATTTGTTTCTGTTAACATTTTGCAATCAATTAAATTTTTATTTTAAGCATAACCATCATTGTTCTTTACTGTCACGTGGTAAAAACGCCCTTGCTCGCTTAGCTGCGATCGCTAAGCCTATAGCCGGAGATGGCGACAGTACTACTAAAGTCTCAGCACCGACTAACAGAAGAAACTTTGTGTTTGCTGCTCTTTCACAAGACGATGAAGAAATAAAGGTTACTTATTTGATAACATAAACTATAAGTTGTTTTTATTATCAAATTATTAAAACTATCATAATAATCACAGTATCTATTTGGTTCGTTATATAAAAATTATAACTTTTGAAAAAAGAGATTACTATCTCATGAACATTAATAAAAAGATTTTACATTTTGTTATAGGTATCTAAAAGAAAAGCCGATACTACAGCGCCAGCGCCGGTATTGACAAAGAAAATGAAAACTGAAGAAATACCAAAATATTTAAAAAGCAGCCTGTTTGACTTTTTAGAAACTTAACATATATTTTGTATCATTATCATATAACTCATTAATGTAAATACGTTCGTCTCTCATACTTTTAAGAAAAACGACTACCACTTTTAAAGAATTTAACCACTGTATAATTAATATTAGAAAAAAGTTAGTATACTAAAACTATCCGAAAAGAAAACCTACTTTTCGTTATATTAAGTAACGCTTCGTATAAATTTAGCATTTGTTGTAAGTGTTGTATTTATCACAAGAAAAATAAAAAATGTATTTTTAAGTTTTATTTAAATAGTATTCATCATTGGCTTATTGATGTTCTCTGCTGAACAAGTATGCCCTTAAGATCTTTTCAATTTTAAATAGCCATCATCAGCTACATCTGCACACCATATAGTAATAATTTACTATTAAACGTAAATAGCAATGTCTCCACCAACTTGCACTTAGTAGTAATGTGGACAGAGGGCCCCTGTATGCTTGTGAGAATTCTCGATTCCCTATAATGGCACCATAACGAGGGTTTTTAATTGTTTTTAATAGTAATACAATCAATTAATATAAAAATATATTGTTGGAAATAATAATTTTTTTGTCATAAAAATCGCTCTAAAAATGCTTAATGATTTAATTGTCCTTATTTTATTATCTTTATTGGAAATACATCCTTATGCTGCTATTATTAATAGAAAAACATCAATGTGCCAGTTTTATAAACATGGTAAAATAATATTTGTCCAAAAAAAATACGTTTTTTTTAAATCAAAAATTTTGCAGTCTCAGCCATAGCTACGTGCTATTTTTTAATACTTGATCACTTGAAAGTAAATGGTTGTTGTGATGTTTAATGATTTATCTAGTAATCAATAAAAAATCATCTAATGAAACAGGATTCCTCATAAATATTAGAAATCAGGTATTTTTCATTTTATTATTCGACGCCATTTACTACTGCCATGCATTTATACTAAATATTTTTTTCGGTTTATTTAAATTAGCTGATTAATTTCTGTTTCATACTACGAATTATTTAAATTTTAATTTAAAAATATATGTTTTTTAAAATATATTCGATATAGCAACATTAAGAAGCAATCAGTATGTTGGGAGCATTGACAAAGATGTTCTTTTCCGTTTGTTCGTCTCATTTCCACTTTAGGGCAATGCGTAAGACTGTTGTCCTACTCACACTTGAATCCGCACCCTCGCGTCCTTCAGTACGTCGTATTCTGGTGTCTCGTTCAATCAATGCTTTTTTTCTGTGGTGTGGGGTAGTAGTGTGGCGCAGACGAATTTCTAGTCAAATAAATTTAAAAATCTACTCAAAGTACACCTAGAATAGGTTGTACGTTCAAAAATGGCGAATGAACTGAAGGAAATTAATGATATCGTCAAAAAATGCAAAATTTTGCTTTTGGACATCGAGGGCACAACAACATCAATCAGCTTTGTTAAGGTAGGTCGAAAGGCTGGCCGGCCGGTGTTTTCTTTTAGCGTGTGTTTTTTTTAATTACAACGAATTATTATTCAATGAATTTATGATTATACTTTAAAACTAATTTGAGTACACAAATTGCCGTGGGGTATGTTGGGCATGGAAAATGGTCGCATTTTTAGATTCGCAACATGGAGGACGAAATCAAAATGGTACCCCCCCTGTACAAGTCGCTTTCGCAGTCTGTTTTATAAAACTCTTGTATAATTATGAACAATTATAAAGATTTCACTTCATCGAATGTAACAGGATTTTTCTAATTTCACGGGGATTTTAATCGATCGTACAAAATTACTAGTTTTATCTGTTTATTTATTAATGTAGTGTATTATTTATTGTAATATTTTTTATTTTATATGTAAATATCACTAAACAATATGAGTTATATTACTCAATACCGGTACAAACAGCTGTTCGGAGCAGCTGGCTGTTAAAAAAATGTGGAACATTTAACTGTCCTCTTTTCAACAGGAGTCATGTCATGTATAACCGTCTCTGTCACACTAGTGCCAAAATTATGATATGAAAGAGATGAATAACGTAGTATAGTGTTTCATGCAATGCATTGATAATTTAAAGGTATGCGATGCCGGCGCTTGTAACTTTGAACTGCTACGGTTAACTTTTATTTTCTTTCGAAAGTTTCTGTATCTTTTTGCCAATATTTTTCGGAAGCTGTAATGATTGAAGCATTGTTATAGTAACTTACAATATGATTTATCAGTCAACTTAAATTTGTTTTGTATTTTAACTTAAAGATAATTTATATAAAAAAATTGCTCCAATATTTTACACGGTTTATAAATGTTGTTTATATTTCTCGTGGTAATAAAAAAGTTTAAGTTCATTTTAAAAAATCCATTTTCAATAGCAGGTTTTAATTTTTTTTTTGTCCATTCTTCACCTTTCGGGATGCTAAATTCAACTGGAGCTTGGTTGATGTTAAGTTGCTGTTTGTTGGAGAATAAATGAAAACTATCTTCATAATTCATCTTTTCTTTGTTGTCATAAATGACTACTAGGTTTTTATCACAAAGTTATCTAGCTTCAAAATGAATAAGAAGTAAAAGCGTTATATGTACGTCACTTAGATTTGGATTTTAATTGAATTTAAGAAATGGTAAATTCGTATTCGTAGAGGAGGGTAAGATTTTTGTAATGCCTGGTAAGCTATTAACCCCTCCCCACCCCCAATATTATAAATCTACCGCCATAGCATAGCTCAGTTCCATTGTAGCAACATATGAGAGCCTGATTTGAAGCACACACGCTTTAACATTCACTGAATAATGCGTAGTTTTCAAGTTTAAGACGAAAAAAAAATCAATACTTGCCGAAGCTGTTCTGTAGGTTTTTCTAGGTATTTCATTACACTAACGCATTTATATTTTTTAATGAAAACATGGTAATATCAACCGGCTTTATAACGCTGTTTAGCAGCCGAAGATGCTTTCATATCAGAGTGAAGTAAACACGGGTCTGTTACACTGGTATTGAAGTAAATAAGGTCTACTTATTTATATTGTTCTTGAAGGGAAATTATTGTACTTAGTAACGGATTAGGACGACTGGAGAAAAATAGATATGAAGAAAGGAAGGTTGGTCATTGAACATAAAGACATAAGAAAATAATTTTTTTTTTATATTTTTCGGATATTATTACATATTTCCTTTTTTGTTTATGAATACATATCGCTTTCTGGAATTGACCGCTTCTGCTGAAACTCTTATCCCTTAAAGGAGGTACCATCCGAAAGTGAAGAAGATAAAGTTGATTTTGCACCACTCACCACTTTCTGATACTGTATTTTTATCTCTTTAGAATTTTTTGTATATAATACATAATAAAATGGCGCTATTGGTGTTTAGACTATAATTATATTGAAGATCAAACATTCCAGTATTAGATCTCCCCTTTTCATCCCGAATACTGGCTACGGGGTCATTTATTATGGACCCCAAAATTATCCCGTTCGCCTCGTATTAGGGTGGGCTACGGTCCGATTTTATAAAGATATACCTTAGTCGTACTTAAATAAGGTTAATGTTTTATTGTGAATAATACTAACTTCATATATTACTTGTTCCTTGCCGCGTGTTATATATCGTATTGTGTATCTTTTCAATGTCGTTTTTGCAAATTACATTTAAAATAAATTTTAGGCATAAGTAATTCCGAAAATTATCGTAAACATATTTTTAACAATATAATGGTTTTTATCATAAAAGGTCAAGGTAATAACCCTGTATAGATAATTATCATTGAATAGTAGAATATAGAGTAGTATAATGAATATCTAAGAAATTGATCTACATAAATATTTACGATATCTTTTTTGAATTTTAAGTTTGTTTCGAGACAATATTTTGGCAGAATTAGCACGTTAGTAATTTAAAAGAAATTAGGTACCAAATATTATTAACATCAAAAATTTGTATAGGAAACTTTATTGCATACAACTACAGATTACTTTTAGTATCAGAATTCGTTTACCTGCGCCTAAAGTTAAAGAGAAGAGACTCTTTGTTACTCATAACTTGACGGCATTGTATTTATTCTAACACCCGTTCTTTTTTTATACATAAAACTTTGATGGAATGAGAATATATTTTGAACAATTGAATTGAACTTGAATACGATTTACAACGAAATATAAAGACGGCTTTTTTGTAATCAATATGTACCTGCTATTATTTATCCAACGTTTTCACCTTTAACGAAATTGTAAAGTTATTTGTCTAAGAAATTTACGTGGAAGTTATGCGATTTTAATTTTTTTTTTTTTTTACTTATGAATAGGTTAATGCTTGACCACTATCCCACCTGGTGTTAAGTGAAGATGTGATC
>DWLS01007398.1:0-10756 GCA_018246255.1 Pachliopta kotzebuea | reverse complement strand
CCTTTGTGACACTATGTTACTTTTATTAAATTAGTATTATTATATATATGTACGTGTAAGTGTACATAAAGAATAAAATAAATAAATACAAACAAAGTGTTAAAAAAAAATAGATATAGTAAAACTCCATATCACACTTAGCGGAGAAACGAATAAATAAAAAAGAACGGAAGAGAAAACAAGTAAAATGAAAAGATATAGTAAAATTCCTTGTCCCATTTTGTGAAAAAACGAATGAAGAAAAACGTAAAAGATAACAAGAAGAATAAAAAGAAATCGAAATAGTAAAATCCTCTGTCCCACCTTTTGAGAGAACGAATGGAGAAAACAAGAAAAATAAAACTAAAAAAGAGATAATAAAATCCTCTGTCCCACTTTGTGGGAGAACGAATAAAGAAAAACCTACAAGAAAAATAAAAAGAAATCGAGATAGTAAAATTTCCAGTCCCACTTTGCATAGGAACGAATTAAAAACAAAGCCAATTGAAAGTAGCGTTATTAACGCTATGAATCTGTAAATAGGTTCAATAACATTAAATTGACCACTGAAAATATTTCCAGCTGTAAATTAACCTGAAATCACCTGAACAGCGTATTGAGCGCGCTGTAAATCCGTACAGCGCTCAATCGCCGTCACGTGTACAGCGGTTTAATTATACATAAGCCGGTGGGGCGATTAAATAAATAATCCGGTTAAATTGGGCGATTCACCTGACCACCGGCTGCTGGTACCGCTGGTGGCGTTGGTGCCGTTAGTGCTGAACCCCTTATCCCCCGCTAATGAACAAAAACACCGCCTAATCCCACCTCCACTGGAGCACAACAAAAACAAACTGAAGTAAGCCGCGATCACGACACCCGTGATAGTCTAATTGTTTGAACTCTTGCCTTCCACTACAATAGCACCGTGTTCGAATCCAGCCTGCACTAATAAATTTTTCAATTTATAAGCAGTTAGTATAACACCTAATATCACGTGATTTGTACCAAATCGCGTGGATATAAACCATAGAAAACCACCCACCACCGCAGCCTGTCTTTAACGTCATACAAAATTCATCGGAATAAGACAGATTGAAATCAATCAGAATATACTATTAGTAGGTCTCTGTTACTGGTAACCGTCTATGTAGGTACCACCGCAGCTCCTATTCCTACTGCTAAATATTGCAATTTGAAGGATGCTATATGCTAGTGAAATTACTGGGATAACGAAACTTAAAGTATATACTCAAGGCGAGTGCAATGTGGTGATGTGTATATCATCTTAATCAGCGTTGTTATGGACAGACGTGTCACTTACTATCAGGTGAACATCTTGTTCGTCTCGTCGAATAAATTAGATGATTAGTAAATGAACTACACTAAACTTGATGTTCTTACTAGACTTCTAGTAAGTCTATTACCAGAGACCGTCTAGGTTCCACCGCAACTCCTATTGCAGCTGAGAAAGAGTACTTTTCCGGTTTAAAAGCTAGTGAAATTACTGAGGTAACGAAACTTTATATCTCAAAGTTTAGAGTATAATATAGTATTGTATATATCCTCCTAATTATATCCACATTATTATGAGTACTCACTCACCATCAAGTGATATATATAGATAGTAATAGAGAGATGGTATTTCTCTCAAACAGTACTGTATGAATATTACTGAGTTCTGGTTTGGAAGGTGCTGTATGCTGATGAAATTACTGCGGTAACGACTTAACTAACGTCTCAAGGCGATAATGCAATCTGGTGCTGTGGTGGATAAGCGTATCACTTACAATCAGGTGAACATAAAACTTTTTCGGTTATATTAATAAAATATGTTTGTTTCATTCACATGAATCAAATTAGATTTGTATTGTTTATGGTCGCGGTGTTGTTGAAAACCGTTCAATCGGTAATCGTCGTGGTGGTGGTGGCGGGTTCCATTCCTCGGACAAATCCCTCAATACATTTTTATTGGCCGCTCCCACCTTCCGAAGGGTACGTGACGAGCTTCCGTATCTGTAAGGCGGACCGCACTGCCCTTTAAAAACTTAAAACTATCATACAAAGATAATAATTCTCGAACATTCCTTAAAATTAAATAAAAACGAAACATAAGTTTTAATGAAACTCCTGAAACTTAAATGTTTCTGGAGTTTCATTAGAAATTATGAGAAATTTTAAATTATGGAAAAGTATAATACATTAACTCGCCTGAATCGATTTTCATAATTTTCAAACAAAACTAATCAGTTCAGAATCGGACCAACTGTTTCATTTAATTATTGTGAACTTGGGTAAATGAGTTACAGGGGGTGGATTTAATCCCTAATTAATACCCCCAAACCCCCAACCAATCCCTAACGTAAACTGAATATAATGAAGAAACTAAATTAAACTATGTATACATGTAATGGCATAATTGACATCATCGTCATCATCCGATATACGTCTACAGCTGGACTTGGGTCTCTACCAATAGTAGGGGATATCACACTGGCCCAATGGGGGTTGGTGGGGAGCCAGAGATTCATTTGATGATGCACCACGAGCAGATTGGCTTAAATCCCATGAGTTGTATTGATACCTTAATATAGCATATACGTAACATATCGCGAGGCGATAATTTTTAAAAAATGCAAAATGTATATAAGTACATGAAATTTATTAAACAGGTATTACATGAGAAATAAATGTAGATTTATTTACATTTAGATTTGAAATCTAGGGTCTAAAATTAAATACTGAATACAATGTATCAAACGCTGAGTCCGCAGTGCGCCTTACAACGGTCGCCGCGCGGAATACCGCGGCATTTGTTCCAGATTTCGGAGGTCCACCGCGGTGTCCGGCCGCAGGTGGACCTCCCCCTCCATACACACTACTACACGACCTCGTAAACTTGTTTACTGCATCACATACATCATTTCATGATAATTCTTTCAATACGTATAACAACCTTTATATCGTAAATCTGTCGCCGGAACAACACAATTCCCAACTACACAATTCCCATACATATATTATATATGGGAGCTCTAATATCCTAATGACGATGCTTCACGACATACGGAACCATTGTCACTTAACAATAAGTAAAATTAATAATAATTTATTAGCAGATGGTATATAAATAAATAATTTGTAGTAACCTTTCCGGGTTCCGCAAGGTATCTAGAAATTATAACCATTGAAGTATTTACGAATTTAGTTTTATTTAATCACAAGTTCAGTGATAGGATTGCTAGTTTTGAATGCATTGGAACAAAATACTTTCTTTTATTCATAAAAGCGACGACACGAGCAAGGAGTTTCACCTGATGGTAAGTTTTATATATTTACGCTTACAGATAACATAGCTCTGGTTAAAATTTTATACTCAACACCAAATTGCGGACATCGCTTTGAGACATGTTAAATCATCACCCTAGTAATTTTAGTATCATACAGCATTTTTAAACTACAACACAGTAATGTACATATTACTATTCAGCGGTAGAAAAAGGATCTGCGGCGGTATATACATAAACAGGCGCGGGCAAGAGAAATCTAAATGATTACCACAGTAATGTTCTCTATTAAGTGTCATCTTTCAATTAACAAAAAAATCATGCTTCTTTATAATGTTAATGTTTACAAATTAACCATCAAACGAAATAAGTGATCCTTTATTAAAGTGTTAAACCCCTCTAACCCTCCCTCCCTCCGCCTCTGTCCTCCCGCTCCCACCGGCAGCCGAATAGTAAATGGGCGGCTAAGTCTGCAAATTTCCGTTAGTCCACTGTAGCCAGTGCAATAACTCCGATGGTGTGGGTGAGGGATGAGGGGGTAGGGGAGGGGCTTTAATTAAAATTTTATCCTTTGAGGATTGCATCTACACATCTCCGGAGCCCGGCGACTTCTGTCAAGGCGGACCCCACGCCGCCGCTGATGCAAATCCGGAGCCGGCCGCAGACGCTGCCGCGTAGCTGCAGTTTCTATTCACATAAAATTACCTCACATACACCAATTAAAAAAAATATTTAAACGACTGGTGAACATAGGCCTTAATTAATAGTAAGGAGATTTGGGCTATCCCTCTGACTCAATGCGAGTTGATGAGGAGCCAGAACCTGTCTTAATAATTAGCAGCATCCACCACGAGTAGGTGCCCGTTGGCTTCAGTCCCGTGAGTTGTTGAAGACTTTATACCCCTTTTTTTGATCCTTTTCAACCACTAACGAAACAGTATGTTAATTGGTGGTGATGGTAAGTCTTATTTAACGCGACCGTCTAAGCAGATACCGTTCCGGTTTGAAGTAGCTGCACTTGGTTGTCGGAATCACTCTTGACAGAATGATCCTGATCATCACTTGGCAAGCTTCACAACACGCTGCCTCTCCTCCCTGATGACCGCCTTCCTCGTGTGTTAATGATAAGCCAAGGTAATCTAGTGAAATTACTGATGAGACAACACTTGACATTTTAGGGCGATATACGCTATGTGCTGCTGTGTTATACCATCTTAACCAGCGCTACGTTATGGTCAAGCGTTTCACTTAATATCAGGTGAACGGCTTGCTCGTCTCGTCGAATAAAAGAAAATTGCCTTTTAACACGGACGTTTACGGTTTGACTCCGGGACCGGATGCGGAATCTCATTTCGTCCCACACGTTTTGTTTGTTCCTATTTAATCAGGACCCATTCCTTTGTTTGGTCCATTTTATATTAGAACGAATACATTCCCCGAGGCTTCTGATTCCCCACCTGGTAATTTCAGCGTGTACGGTCAAGTTCTGCGGGTAAGTATGATTAAGTGACGCGTAGTGAGCTCAGGTCAGCGGAATTGGCCAAGTGTCAGCGTAAACAAGAAACTTTTCAGTTTTCATTACCCCGCCACTCGGATTTGAACTTATCCGGGAACAGTTCGGCCAAGTTATTGCCGTTCAATTTAACTTGTAAGTCGAAGTTGCGTTTTGGTAAAGAATATCATTGTTAAACTGGTTCCTCGTTCTCGTATTTTTTGAAATAAGTTTAAGTTGTAACTTAATCTTATTAGGTTGCATGGGTATAAAGAAATTATTAAAATTTTGGCATTTCTACAAAGAAATTATATGTAGCAACTTCTTTAGCTGTTTTTGTATAAAAATTTCATCATCCCACATATTATACCTTTCTTTAAACGATGCTTTTAAATTTTGGTCTCTAATTTAGGATCTCCAATATCTTTCCAATAATATTTTCAGGTTAAAGGTTATACACAATTTCATTTGTTAAGAACATATGTCAAAAACTACATTTGTGAGAAAAATGTAAACAGAAAGATTCAGTTAAACTTCATTAGTTCCATTTGCGAAAAGTATAATTTTTTTTAACTCGTTCCTTTCATTATTTCGGAATAATGTTTACTTACTATCTTTTACCATCGTTCTTCCTACTTCCTTATAACAGTTCACTTTTTTTATCATCTTTATTACTCTAAATTACTACATTCCATTCCCTTCTAGCATAAGTCTCGCGCAATAAGTTTAGACCATCCTTATTATAAATAATTATAAAAAAATTTAAACATTAAACAGTTTTCTTATTACTAACTTTTTTAAATTTATCTTGTGCTTCTTTAAATTTGTTTTTCACTTCAATATTTATTTCTTATATTATTCCAGTACTTTGTACTCTTTTCCTTAAGTCTTGTTAACGCATATCCTTCGACTATGGTTACCACTCATCAGAAACGGGAAGTATAGGTTAGTTGTGTGTTACAGATGTATACATACATATACTGTATGCGTCAGTACAGTGCCGTTGCAGTGATTGGGGCTCGGACGCAAAAACAAACGTACGGACAAAACCCAATAACTGTGAACATTAATAAAAGGCCGCGCGCCGGCCGCCGCAACTCCGCAAATACACACTGCGCCCTGAACACCTACAATTTTTTGCCGTAACCTCCGCACGTGAGTTGAATTCGATCATTTTTTTTCCCACCTCCCCCTCCTGCCCTCCCCCCCAGTTGATTGGAGCTCTCGTTCATTTTTCCCCCCGTCCACAAACAACGCGAGCTGCAGGTGAGCTAAACGTTTTCCGATCATTCCGAACGGAAAATAAAAAGCGAATTACGACATTTCGCATTGTTGCGACTTTTTAATTAAATTGCGAATTCGCAAATAGCTTTATAACGGAACGGCTATTTGTGAATTATCGACAACCAAATGAAACTGAAATAAAGCCAGTGGACGTTAATATGAATGAAATTAACTTGAAATAATAATGAGAAGGAAATGATCTTTATTTGGTTGACGCCTGCTTCTCTCTTTGCTGTGTCGTTTCTAAACAAATTGATTAATTAACAGGTGTATTATTTTGTACTTTAACTTACCATCATTTTGTAATTTGTAAAAATGTACATGTATTACACATCCACGCCCTGTATGGGGGGATTATAACCATCTCCCACCACGCTGACTCAATGAGAATTGGTGGGGAGCCGGAGCCTCGTTTGTTGATTAGCAGGATATGTCCACGAGCAGGTGAGGTTGGCTTGGGTCCCCTGAATTTTTGTTTGAGACCACTTACTACTTATTCCCCATAAAATCAAAGAAAGGATTTCAATATTTTACTTACTTGTACGTATGTTTTACTTACTTCAGGCTCTAAGCTGTTTGCGAGATAATCGACTTCGCATAAGCATTCCGTTCCGTAGTTCCTTCACACGTTACCTCAGCGCGCCATCTCTGGCAGATCTCTGGCAGGTTCCCCGGCATCCGGGGAGGCTATTTGTTTCCACGGCGAGCACTCGCTTTAATTCTTGCTTGCATTTAAATAAAACGGTGTAACAATGTGAATTCGCGCTATCGCAAAACGAACTTACAATTGTTTTAGGAATCCTAGTCTAAAACTTACCACATGACATACTTAGAATCAAGAACTTGATGAAGAAGTTAACCTGGACATTATAATCATTCACCACTCAGCATCACTGTACTGTTTATCTCTCGTGCCAAGCGCTCAAGTGCGCTCAAGTGCGCGAACATTACGATCAAGGATTCTGAAGAATTCTATAACATATGAGATTGATGAATTTACTAAATGATATTGTAATGTTGCTATTTGAAATAATACTGATGATTTCAAGTAATTAATTTATTTAATACTTGAACAATAAATTGTGTACAGCCGATGACTAGGAGTAGGTGTCTTGATAAGATATTATAACAAGGCAGGATGAATGTGACATACGCATCCTACGTAAGAGTCCTAATAAAATAGAAAAAAAAGAACATTTTTGAGTAAAATATAATAAAATTACTGGCAGTAAGTCTCCGTTACCAGTAAAAATCTAGGTATGTATCACCGCAGCTCCTGTTGCAACAGCCAAATACTAACGTGCTAAGATTACTGTGTTGTAATTCGAAGAGTGCTGTATGCTAATGAAATTACTGGAGTAACGAAACTTAATGTATGTCTCAAAGCGACGTACGCAATGTGGTTCTGTGTATACCATCTGAACCAGCGGAAGATGTTATGGGCACGCATATCACTTAACATCAGGTGAACGGCTTGGTCATCTCGTCGCCGCGCTAAATATTACTGGCATAAATAGCTTAAGGCAGGTTTAAAATAAACCATACCCAATGAATTGAACTAGGTAATTCAATGTTAAAAGGTTAACGGTTAACAGCTTCTCGACAGGTTTTTTTTATTTGGTTTTCAATTATCGTGTCCCCTTTGCTTGATTCGGGCCAAGGCTACTTTTATATTTCTTTTAATTATCTACAAATGTTTACTCATTATTTCCGTTTCCCTCTTTCATTCTTATTTACTTATTCTCACTTTTCACACTTTTAGTTTTGTCATTATATTTCTTTATTACATTTTTTATCTCTAATAACAAGTACTTTTGTTATTCTATTTACATTCTAACTTTTGTTTATCTTTTACGTCATTTACTAGGTTTTGTTAGCTCTAATTACCTTTGTTATCACATTTTTACAGTAGATTAACAGCTTCTGACGACTATGGTCATCACTCATCAAGGACATCGCGTATTTTTTTTAAATGTATTCCCCTTCGTGGTTTAGGGAAGGGTTTTTTGTTTGCTTATTTAACTTCTCTCTTTTTTACTTTCTTTATGTTTCCCTACGCTTTCACACTTTCCATTGTTCATACACCACGTGGATTAATTTCGTCATACCACCATCCTACGACTACCTTTCCCACTATCCCCACAATAAAACTCCCAGCCGACGCGAAAAACTTTCCGGTCTCATTATTGCCTGATAAAAATGGAGTAGTGAAAAGAAAAAGCGATTAATGCTCCAACATCGGGCGGGGTGCGCGGCCCCGGACAATTACCTAGACCTCGCTTTTATTACGCGAAAGTAATAAAAGAGGATTAGGCATTCAATAACTGCGCCTGATAAAACTTTTAGAGCACCTGCCTCAGATTTACGAGCAACCCTTCACCGGGGACGGCGGAGGATTGTGCGGGGGTGGACAGCTTCCGGTGCCATTTAACGCATGAACTCTCGCAATTAGGTTATTTTCTTTTCCTATCATCTTCATCGAACGCTGTGTTATTTATATTTACTCCATCAACAGCAGAATTTGAAGATTCTTGTACCACATTGCGTACATCGCCTTAGATCATAAGTCTCGTTACCTTAGTAATTTCACTATCATAGAGCACCTTTCAAATAATATCTGCATAGTTCTATTTTTCTGCTGCTATTGTAACTGCGGTGGAACTTACACGGTCTCCTTCAACGGAGAAATCATCATCATCAGCTGATAGACGTCTGCTGTCGTCTGATCGTTGGAGGAGTTTTGGGCTGACTCCTATCACGCTTGCCTACTACGGATTGGTTAAGAACCAGAGCATTGTTTGTTAATAGGAAGCATAGCGAGCAAGTGAAATTGACTTGGGTCCCGAGAATTGTTGTGTGGGAATATTACAGATATCTGGTACCAGCAATATTGGTGCGAAAGCTATGATCACCAAGCCTAAGTTGGTGATGATAGCAAAAACATTAGACGTTGAATTGCATAGAGCTATAGTAATATTTGTTACCATTACAAATTTTGTTTGGTGTAATTAAGCAAACGGCGGAACCCGTCCGCCACGGACAGGTTTTTAATTAACAAACCCCGAACACTTGCCGGCGTTAAAAAAGAAACGTAAAGCCTTAACGAGTTTACCGAAGCTCCTTCTGCTGATGGAGCGGCTCCAGGAAATGGACTTTGCCGTCAGACAAAGGGAAACGAGAAATTTACATGGAAAATTCAAAAATTAAGGTTTTACGTATTTCATTGATTTCTACCCTCAGTATTAATATGAATTCAATAGACTTTACTGGTAATAACTCTCCGTTACTAGTAACCGCGTATGTATCACCGGAACTCTTATTGCAACTGACAAATGGTTATAGAGCAAACATTACTGTTATGTTATATGAAGGGTGCTGTATTCTAGTGAAATTACTGGGAAACGTATCACTTACCATCAGGTGAACGTATTGCTGTTGTTGTCATAAAATCTTCAAAAAAAAAACAGAATTTGGTTTGTAAATTCTTAAGAACAACCAAAACCGAGATGAGTTAAGCAATCACTTGATAGTAAGTGTTACGTTAAGATGGTATACACAGCACCACATTACACTCGCCTTGAGACATGCGTTAAGTTTCGTTACCGCAGTAATTGAACTAGCTACATCACCCTTCAAATTGGAACACAGTAATATTTACACATTACTATTTGGCGGTAGAAATATGAGCTGCGGTAGTACATACCTAGACGGTTACCAACAACAGACACCTTATTCAGTAATAAAACAATGAATTTAAATATATAAAAAATATTATGCTAAACGGTTTATAAAATTACTGAGGTAACCGTACATTACCGCAGTAATTTCACTAGCAACATCCACTGCCAAAACAAATGCCTGATATTTTTTGGCATGATACCATTGCGGTGGGAGCGGATGCTGTGGCGTGT
The DNA here is from genome assembly GCA_018246255.1 of Pachliopta kotzebuea. Lineage (NCBI taxonomy): Eukaryota > Metazoa > Arthropoda > Insecta > Lepidoptera > Papilionidae > Pachliopta > Pachliopta kotzebuea. Next base: position 803 of record DWLS01007398.1, on the reverse strand, counting down.
ACCACAATCAGAGCAGTAAACAAAGCGGATGGTGGAAATGATGTAGTTTACTTTAACCACAGTAACCTAACACTTGACAAGCAGTTCAAAGTTATACTGGTGGTAGAACTATAGTGCCTTTACCGTCAGAGCACGTGGTATTAATTGGTGTTATACTAACTGCAGAATTCATTGGTGCAGTCCGGTTTCGAACCCGGTACCTTCGGAGTAGGAGGCCAGTATTCAAACCACTAGGTTATCATGGCTTATTGCCGAAGACTAAGTCACAGCAGCTCCCGTTCCTGAGTTCCAGTTTGAAGGATGCTGTATGCTAATGAAGTTACTAAGATAACGAGGAGCTAGGAGACTTCATACGCCTCAAGGAGATGAACGAAATGTGATGCTGTGAAGTCTTCAATCGGTAGACAACAAGTACTGAACATGAGCTTCCCCCAATAATTAGAGGATTTGGGCCACCAAACTGGCCCATTTCGGAAGGAGCCAGAGCTTTTCAAAGGCCGTGGGGTGTTGAATGGAACCCTTACCCGTGCTGTGTTACTTACAACCAGTTGAGATTATGATCAAGTTAAATCAGTTACAAGACATAATAGACATGAAAAAAAACAGTAGAATGAAAGAAGAAAGTAAGAGAGAGTAGTGATGGGACTCGAATGGTTTTTTTTAACTCGAGTCACTCGGTACGAATAACTTTCTCACACGAATGAAGATAAAACTCAAATGATTTTTATTGACTCAAGTCACTCGGAATATAAAACTTGAACGACCAAAATTTTAAAACAAATAAAACCATGTTAATTTTACAT
>DWLS01007397.1:0-10756 GCA_018246255.1 Pachliopta kotzebuea | reverse complement strand
TTAACGTTAAAGTGTTCCTCGTTAAAAAATATTTTATTTATGTACTTCCGGTTCCGACCGACCAACCGGAAGTTGTCCAATATCTGTATACCTATATATATATCCTGTATAGATATATCGCAAAATTGACAGTGAGAGGAACGGCGTTACACAGACACTGAAGTTAATATCTCCTATTTCTCATTCACCTTAAACTTTTTCTATCCTGCTTTCGCCCGTTATCCGAATAATAATAAAAATATACTGAATTTAACAGAGTATACTGTACATTCAAAAGTAGTAGTAAACAGTAATAACGTTAGTAAGATAAGCAGTAAACACATTAGAAACAGATTCCTCATAAATAATATAAGTATAACTAATAAGGTCTACAAGAGAAATAAGTAAAATCAATAAATTACTATATATACAGAATAAGTTTAAACAAATAGTAAATACAAATTGTAAATAAATATAAGCAGAAGAGAATATACAGTGTATATTGTAGATATAGTAAATAGGATAGTAAATACATATATGTATGTAAAGAGGTGATAATAAACGCAATGATTTACAGTTCTAAGGCAATGCACAACACATTGCGCTCGTTACTATAAGACGTAATGTAGTCTTATTACCTCGGTAATTTCATTAACATACAGCATTAATGTAGATAGGGATGTTTGACAGCTGCAATAGGATCTGCGGTATCAAACAACAGACCTACCAGCAGTAAATATATTTCTTCCTGTGCACATCGCGCATAACACCATCAGCGCAATGCATTTGCAAGTTATATAATATGAAATAACTATTTGTCATGCCGCTGTTGCATAATGTCATGATGATTACTGCTAGCTGTTTGAAGGTGACATAGGTATTCTAATAGTTTCCACCCCCCCCCCCCCCACTCAGTTTCAAGTGACAACACTGTGATAAAGCTCACTCTGGATATCCGGACTCCGTATTGATAGATGGAATATTAAACCAAACTCCACCATTCATGACTAAAAGGAATCGAACCTGGGAATATTTTACATTACTGAACATTACTGTGTTCCAGTTCGGAGAGTAGTAACTAATGATATTACTATACATAACTGTGTTCCAGTTTCTAAAGTAGTAACTGATGATATTACTGTACATAATTGTGTTTTAATTCGGAGAGTAGTAACTAATGATACTACCATACATAACTGTGTTCCAGTTTGGAGAATGGTAGTTAATGATATTACTGGATTATGAGACTTAACATGTCTAGAATCCACCGCCGTGTCACGTATCACTTGCAATCAGGTGATATTAAATCATCAGCCGATAAACTTTGGCTTGCCCAAATTATGAGGACATTTGGGCTGTCTCCCATTACGCTGGCCCAATGCAGGTCAATGGACAATCTATCTTCTTTATCCGTTCTAATTTCGTCTTCTAATTCTTTCTTATCTTCTTTATTTTACATCATTTTAGGGTCAGAAAAAAGTCTTTATTTTCCTCCATATTTCTGTTCCTATGCTTTTGAAATCGGTATTGATTAAAAAAATACTTCTTCATCTTTCTTTATAACAAGTGTTCTGTTCCTTTGCTTGTTAAATCGGAACTGATTAAAAAAATAAACAACCTTCAAGCGATCGGAAGGCAGTAGACGAGCGGAGAACGTCTGGGAACGAACCCGCGACCTTAACGCGTCAATCAATCGCCTCTACACCGCATCCATTGTGTGATTCCTATTGAATGATGTTCACCGGAATCATTACCATCAGCACCAACAGATCCATTTAATCGAGATTCACGTGTCAATGAGAAGAGCATCGCATTCACCTGATTTTAAGTGATACGTTTGCTCGTAACATAATGTTAAGACCACATTGCGGTCGCATTGATACATATAAGTCTCGTTACCTCAGTAATTCATTTACGTTGATCTATTGGAACTATTACTGCAAACAGATTTAAAACCAAGTGAACTTCTACTTGGGGGTGTAATGGGTCTCGCATAACACCAAGTCAAATCAATTTCACCAGCTCGTGGTGAACTCTGCTAACCAACGATCATGGCTTTGCCTTCCCTCCAATCTGCATTGAGGCCTATTTCCAGCGGAGGACCTCCACCGGATTATGAAGATGATGAAAATACAAGTACAGGCATAGACATGGCAATATACTTACAGATGTATCATCATCATCATCATCATGATCATCGGCCAGCTGTAGTCTACTGCTGACCTCAGTCCTCTCCCAAAGAACATCAGATGTATAATCTATTAAAGTAGATTCGGAAGACATACAATACAGTGAAGCAAGTTGGAGAAGATCGTAGAGAACTGGTGATTGAAACATTAGATATGAAGTCTAGTAAACTTACTGATAATCCCTGAGATTAGCAAACATCAATACATAGTAATGATGATGATGATGATGGTTACTGAAAGTAATGAATAAACAGTCGATACGAACCCAGACGCGATGCTAATTGTATCAGAAGAGCAATTTTCTTTTTCTGATGTTACAAAGTTGAGAATCGAACTTAAAACTTAGCTAAGTACTGAGTTACTAAGTCGCCGTCTAAGTTAATTAAGTGTTACATAGAATCGTTCCCATACGAATAATTGCATGCTGCAGTTGGCTAACTTTTTGCACTGCTTTGTATCGTCTCTTCTGCGAATGCGGCTCTAATAAAACGTTACGAAATTGTATAAAAAAAAACTATTCGGGTCACCAACCTTAGAGTCAAATTTGCGTTGAATATTGCAATAGTAAATGAACACGGGTCATTAAGGCTGTATGTTCGTGTACCTCATTTATAACCCATTTGCTTTCGTCCGTACCAATGATTTGATATATTAGGAGTGGAGTTTTTTAATTGTGTTAAACACTTTTTTAATGAAACTACTGTGAAAAGAAATTGTTGACTTGATGATGATGATGTAAGAATACGTTGGTGGAGAAGATGATTATTTTTTGACATTCTCTAGTCTGGTTAGATTAGAGAACAGTCTTTTTTGAGTCCTTCAAAATGGGAATGATGAGGTTCTTCCGAGGTCGGCAACGAGACAGTAGTTCCTTTGGTGCTGCAGGAGTTTATAGGCTGCGGTAATTGCTTACCATCAAGCAGGCACGTATACCACCTTAGTAGTACAAAAAATATTTAAAAAAGAAGAGAAAAGTATTAGGTATAAATATATAACAACTGTAGAAGACATTACAATAATACAACTTGAAGTAATAAAGTTGTTAAAAAAGCTTCAATATTAAGTTTAATAAAAGTATATATAATCCTTATCATCAGCCTTGGGATATAACGGATCCCACACAATATGGGACTTAAGGCGAAGCTCGTAAAGCAGCTAATCAAGAAACGAGGCTCTGGCTACTTACAAATTCGCATTGGGCCAGCCTGGTGGTAGATGGCCCAAATCCCCCTGCTATCGATGGAGGCTTGTTTCTATCGGCTTATGATTATTCGCTTTGATTAATCTTTTAAAGTCTTTTAATATATTTTAAAGGACTTTTAAAATGTCTTCTACCAACTGCTCAGCTCTCCCATACATTAATTTAAAAGTTGCAATTTTTCAAAAAATCAAAATTAAATTATTTTATTTAAATGGCAACACACAATCAAACTTCATAGCATTTCATTCCGGAATCGTACCTTAGACAGTCTATTTACTATTATACAGACAGTTATAATTACAATTTCTTATTCGTAGTATATCTTTTATTTGTATAGGTTAGGTTATTTCTTCATATGAGAGGGTTACATGTTATTACATTACATTATATTACATTAGTTGTTTATGTATCCTATTGAGGTTACACACCATTCATCATTAATGATCATCATAATTTCAGCTCCATTGTTAATATTTTTAATTAATATAATTGTGTTGATTGCTATTGTTGTTGTGTTGATACGTTATTGGTATTATGTTCTCAGCACATTTGTGGGGGTCTGTATTTTTGTTATGATTAATGAATTGAAACATTATTCTGATTTATTATCATCAACAAAAATCAACAACTGGATATTGATCTTCGGTTGGTCTATTGGCTGTTAGTCCTATGCGATGTGTTCTGCATATTGCCAGTTAAATCTAGCAATCCTTAGACCTATTTTCATCGCGTGGAAAATATTTAAAAGATACCATTTCTGTGCGGAAGTCAGGGTTGTTGGGATTTATACCCCGTAAAACCTCCTCGGTGATTATCCCCAGTGCAGGAAGACCTTAGGATTTATGGAACTTACCAGTGCAGCAATTTAGACCTTAGCTCTGAGTATTCCTCGCACAGCCCTCTCCTCTCCTTCGAGTGTCTCTGCCTAGTACTGTTAATAAATCATACGGAACCCGCCGTTACTCACGCAAGTAACTTGCCAACTTCCGAAACGTTTATTAATGATCTTCGGAAGTAGACCCAAAAGGTCGATGATAAAGTGGTTCCCATTGTCAGTATACTAGATGACTTGGCGCATTGATGATTACACAGTAGGCGTTTGACTGAGGCCGTTGTAATGATTTGTCTGTACGTCTGTTACCGATGTGTTTTATTATAACCGGTGTTGCAAGGTTATTGCACAATTGAATTTTTTATTTCAACTGCATTATATTCGACCTCATTATTATGTTAAAGGATAACAAGGTTGGCGATTATGGGCTATCTTCATCAGCTCATCAGCTGACGTGGTTTTCCTTCATAAGTTCGAAGCCGACCCATTTTTTTAGCTTCAAACTGATTTCGTTCACTTGATAGTAAGTGAATACGGTAACGCATTAGCCTTCCTCTTCGTGTTGTGGGTAAGGGTCCTTCCTGTCTTTCTATTTATTTACTATTCTTTCTCTTCTTTCCCTAACTTGTCTATTTCATTCTTCATTTCGACGTTGGTTCTTAAGTCTTGTTACGGCCGTAATTCACACACAGTAATGTCTCCAAATTACTATTTGGCGGTAGGAATCGGAGCTGGGTTGGTAGTTATGTCTCCTTTACATACATCCTGAAGCTAATTAGATGGCGGTAACTTTCGGTGGATGTATACAGTGATGGTACCATCAACAAGCCATTTACTAGTCACCACGATGATGGTATAAGGAAAAGGTACTACTAATTCAGTTAATGATCTGTTACTGATGAATGTTTATATAGGTACCGTAGTAGCTCCTATTGCAGTCTGCAAATAGTAGTAAGCAAACATTACTGTGTTTACTAAAGCTCGCGGGAATCCGCTGGATGTGAGATCAGAACCGATCGGAGTGGAGACCTTTGGGAGAGACCTATGTCCAGCTGTGGGCGTTCATCGGCTGATAATGATGATGTAGTTAGTAAATTTACTACAGTAACGAGAATTGATAACACACAATATTGTGCTGTATACAATGCTAACCTGTGTTACGGGCTAGTGAATCACTTACCATCAGGTGAACGTTTTCTTAGAGAATTGTTATAGGTGATTGTATCACTTGATATCAAGTGAACGTCCCGGCGCTTATTCAAATAAAATATATTGAGAATACAATGCCGTGTTATCAGTTAAATCAACGTCCAGTAAGAACACTTAATAACCCTTACTGTAATTTTCATTTGATATAAAACTTTATCGTTAACAAGTTAAAAAAAAACAAATTGGCTGTTAAGTAACGCGGAAAGAAAAGTAATTGCTTATTAGTAAGTTGAGACACGACATGGTAAATCAGATTAAAGATCTGGTGTACCGGATGATGATGATGACCTTAAGGTATATTTATATATTCAACAGAGACTCCGTATGCCAAGGTCATTGCAGTCGACTGTTTAATGATACGGACTTGAAATGAGCGTAAAATATTATCTTACTGTTATATAGTAAGTTTAACTATAACACAGTAATGTTTGCACTTTGGAATATACGTTACAAGGCGTTGGGTTTGAGAATTGTCTCGTTGTGGTTTCTTATCTCCGAAGGTCAAAAAACAAGGATCTCCAGTCACGGCGAAGTACTTCTGAAGTATACTTATTAACAGTAAAAGTTTTAAACAATAAAATTGTGGAGGTAACGTTCAAATTTTTTAAATGCTTCCTCTCTTGGACCCTGGCTGCAGCAGTAATAAAGCCGTAAAAGCCGAGATGCCGGCTCGTTATGAATTAACTCCCTACAATGTTGCCGTACCTCCGTTGCATTATAGTTGATTAATCATATGAATACTTCATTAGTTCCTTCACAAACCTGTTCTTGAAGTACATAAACCTTTACCTCAACTACAGCGTACACTCCTTACTTTACTTATTATAAATAAATCTTGCCAAATAACAAAAAATTTAAGTATCCTTTATTTCAATTTCCCACTAACTTTTTCATTAATACTCTCCCTAATGTTCCCGATATTGAGACAAGGAGCATTTGAAAGAAATAACCATTGCCATGACTTTGCTACGGAAGCTCACTGTTTCAGATATTATCATCAACATCGTGTAGTCCCACAGCTGCACATAGTTCTCCTCAATCTATTTCCAATCCAAACAGCTTTATCTAGTTTAATTTAGTTATATATTCTTGAGCATTTATAACTGTATTCATTACATTTTTACTCTTTCCCAACTTTATCATCTATCTTTCATATCATCATCCTCTATCATTCCTTCACAATATTATATCAACACTTTACTTCACTATTACCATTAATATACCTTTTTTTCTTGCCTTTAGTTTCTAATTCTGTTCTAGTTAATCTAGTTTTTTTGATGACGTCATATAGGTTTTTTATTATAAACGACAGTTATACTTAAATTTAAAAAGAAGTAGTTTTATCTAGTTTGATCAAATTGTTATACACAATTGATCTACAGTTAAAGCATTTAAAGGTAAGTTATAAAATTTGTTACTATTTCATGATATAAGTATATGTACTATTTGATTCGTTAATATTTTGTATATTATATGTATATGTGTGTATCTAAGCGCATTATACCATTCCACATTTGATATACTGGATTTGATATGTAATTTAACAAGAATGCGATTTCCGAAATGTATTTTAAATTGTCCAATCCGCCATTTTGTCGTTGCATTACAACTCAATTATTGAGCTAAATTTGTCAAGCTAAATTTATATGGATTTATTGAAGAATGACAGCGATTTTTTTTATTAGTAACTGACTTATAATGATGTTAATTTATTCAAGTAAATAATACTATTAAGTGAACTTCTTTAACGAAAAAGTTGTACTAGAGATGTTGATGTTCATTCCTGAATCTATCGCACTGACCAAACTTATTTCTGTTGACCTGCTCATTCCTAAATCTGTCGCACTGACCAACCTTCTGTGGACCTGTTCATTCCTGAATCTATTGCACTGACCAAACTTATTTCTGTTGACCTGCTCTTTCCTAAATCTATCACACTGACCTCCTCATTCCTAAATCTATCACACTGACCAACCTTATTTCTGTGGACCTCTTCATTATTGAATTTATCGCACTTACCTAACTTATTTTTGTTGACCTGCTCATTCCTAAATCGGTCGCACTGATCAACCTTCTGTGGACCTGTTCATTCCTGAATCTATCGCACTGACCAAACTTATTTCTGTGAACCTGTTCATTCTTGTTCTGACCACGCTGACACCCGCAAAGAATACTATACATCTTGAAGGCAACATGTTTACAAGTGATATATTTATTACTATTAATTAACATTAATGTTAGTAATAAACAACAACTTCCGCTTCGTGACTGTTGTGCAGTAAACACCTATATGGAATAGTGTGATCATTGATTTATATGTTCAAATGGGAATATGTATGAACTCCATAACCAACGCCGAGGAGATGCGTTTAGGGTGAAGGGAAAGGTCAAAGACCATACCAAAATTTTGTTAATTGTAATTTTTTAGTCTTCCAGCTTAAAGGTTGACGTCCCCTGGTCTATACAAGGGAGTCGATAACCTTTTAAAGCAAAACAGTCAATAATTAAAAATATCTGATTACCACCATCATCATCATCTGATAAACGCCTACTGTTGCTGAGCTCTCCCAAACTTTCACCAGGTCCACTTAGTGGTAACATCTAATAATTAATGGGAATGAGAAGCTCTAAATATTATGTCCAGCGGTGGGCTACAGTGGGCTGAGGATGATATCTAACAAACCAGTAACAACAGTACTATTACTTCACATACTAATGCGGATCGTTATTATAACTGTTGTGTTTCGCAAACTTTGAACGTATGTCACCATCACTTGGCCCTTCGATGTTATTACCGGTAATTCACTCGCAGGGCACGCAATTGGACGATGTTTAATTTAGCCTTTGAGACTGAATTAGTTGGACGTGTCTGTTACTGGTGGTAGGTCTCTGTTACCGCAGCTCCTATTGCTGTATCAAGTATGAATAAATTCGTCATACAGTTAAATGATCACCACTAAAACCCTCCAAGAGTTGTTCCAAAGATTTCTTATAACATTGCAGGCGAGACCTACCTAGGTATCAAATAAAAACCTAGATCCTAAACCTTTAATGATGACAAATTGGACCTGTAATAGTCTACTCAAGTATAACACGACTGCTTCATGTTTGTATCCAACTCAATTGCTGGTAATAATGCGCCTAATGACTGCTGTTTCCAGGTTTGATGATTGTTGAGGACTAGAGGAGATTCTTCACACTCAAACCCATCAATAGGACATACAGACGGCTAGATCTGTAGGCTACCAAAAATAGGACTAAGATAAGCTCTGTAGTAGATTGATATCCTAAGGCTTTAGTAGTTTGAACGTTTTCCTTCTACTTCGAAGGTACTGGGTTTGAAAAAGTCCTGAAATGGTGGCAGTGTACCTGTAAAGCCAGAAAGACGTGGACTGACGATCTGGTGAAGGTCGCAGGAATCCGCTGGAAGTGACAGCGCAGGACTGATCGGAGTGGAGATCTTTAAGGGCCTATTTCCTGCTGTGTCTATCTGTTGATGATGATGATTAGATATTTTTGAATCAATACAACAAACCATAATCATACTGATGGTAGGTCTCTTGTCTGTGTCTAAGTAGGTACCACCGCAGCTCCTATTGCAGCCGACAAACAGTAGTAAACATTACTGTGTTTCGATTTGAAGGGTAATATATGCTAGTAAAATTACTGCGGCAACTAGACTTAACATGCGTCTAATCATGTTATAAGCAAGTGTATCACTTATACGTAAACGCCTTGTTTTTCTTGTCGGTTAAAAAAATGGTGCTTTCAAGAGAAGAGCGTATCACTTCCTCCTTCAAAGTCGGATGGAGAATGATGATGATGATGTTGTAAATTAAGGACTGGTCTCTCCAAAAATGGAACTGGTGGCTGTTGTAGTGAACGTGGATGTAATGCACCTTAAGGGTCAACACCTGACATTAGCATTAACTTAATGCACCGCTTTGTGTTCATGAAACGATATTTTGTGAACTGACAGTCTTCACATTACGCGATAACCGTCCGGTATAAAAGCGCGTTATTCGAAACATAGATTTGTGGGCCTGCGTCGACGCCAGGTATAATGCTGTCTTTTAGTAGATCGTGGTGTAAGAGATCCCATGGGTCCTAAGCCAGGATGCTAAAAGTGAAGAAACGAGGCTCTGGCTCCACGCCAACACGCACTGGACCAGCGTGGTAAGAGACGTCCCAAATCCCCATACTATTAAGGAAGGCCTATATCCAGTGGAGTTCTGTCGTCTGATGAAGATCGCTACCAGACGCGCTGGTATTCCATTTGCCAACCTATCTCCTGGGTTCTTAATCCGTTGTCGGTGTGACTTGGAGTAACTTGACGGCACAGGATCTTATGCTGCAGATTTGGTCCTGGGTTCCTCCTCTCCCTTCCCCCATCACATAAAACAATAGGAAAATTAAAGGATTTCACTGATACAGTAATCCCGTACTCGTTTATCCAATTCTGGCTATGTTTTAAAGTCATCTTCATCATCAGCCAATAGACTTCCACTTTTGGAGATAGACCTCTCCTAATAATAAGGTGATTTGGGCCGTCTCTATCTTCACCTTCCTCGTCTCATCTTACCATGCTGGCCCAAATCGAGTTGATGGGATTATCATATATAATATCAATACTTTATATTTATTTATTTGTAATTGTTATCAAAAAAAGCCTTCAGCATATTGATTAAAACTACCAAAAAAATTGATCAATATAATTCTTGTCCCATCATCATCAACTAAAGTTTACGCAAGTTGTTAAAGTTAGTTTAAGTTGTAAATAAACTACCTGTCCACTATATTAAACTGAATAAAGTGACAGTTAAGCACAAACTGTTATACTAAACAGTAACGTGCGACCTTTTTGGTTAGTTTATAGGTTAATGTCTTAACCGTGTTGCAAGCAATGTTAGGTTTAAATTAACTATTAATTATCCTGCCGATGGACTCCGCTGCGATTTGATTGCACATTGACCTGAACTTCTCGCGGTACAAATAGGAATAGACCAGCTTATATATGGGAAATACTAAAGTAAAGAGACCTTAGAAGAATACACATACAGTCTATAGATATATAATCGCCTCCTGTCTCTTATTTGCGAGAGAGAGAGCCGATAATGAGATCGAGTTAGTGATGACAAAAGTCGCAGCATATTTATAAAGTTTACTAAAGAGGTAGTAAGCAGAATAATAAACTAAATAATTAATAAAGTCAAGGTTGTAATATAACATAATGTAAAAGAGAATAGAAAGAAATGTAATGTAATAGAAAATATACTGGTAAATGTAAATGAATAAAGATAAAAGATAGAAATAGTATAAATACTTTTTTTTTTATTTATTACACAT
>DWLS01007396.1:0-10759 GCA_018246255.1 Pachliopta kotzebuea | reverse complement strand
AAGCTTTATTGGACTAGAGACTAAACTATACACACACACACGCACGCACATACCCACAAACACACACTTATGTACAAAGACAAACAATGCGACACATACGCGCATGCAAGATTTTAAATGTTAAGAAAATATAACTTATGTACGTCATGCAAATTAATTTATTTTTTTAAATATGGAAGAGCGGTGCGTTCTAACACAAGCACTTTGTGTGCTCAAAAGAATGCTCCGGTAACTGTTATTGTTAAATGTAAGACTTTTAATGAATAAACTATTTTAATTTTTATTTATTTATTTATTGTAGTGCAGACATACATTATAATTAAGATCTGTCAAGACGCGTGAGGTAATATAAGGTATTTAAAGCAGTGGTGTAAAAGGTCCCACGACGATTCTCGATTCTCGTAACCCAAGCCAACATCATCTACTCGTGGTGCAACCTGCGAATCAATAAACGAGGCTCTGACTCTCCACTAACCCCCAGTGGGCCTGCGTGGTGGGAGATGGCCCAAATCCCATATTATTGGGGGAGACCTATATTTATCAGTGGACGTCTATCGGCTGATGATAATGATATAAGTCGTAATAAACCATACTTTTATTTTCAGGTTAGTTTAGGATGTTTTAAAAACTAGACGAAATTTTCTAAGAAAAATTAACCGGTGATATGAAATAAATATTATTTGGCATTTTATTTTACTGTAGGGAAAACATATTAAACATTTAATCGCTACCATTATTGTAAAAGATAAAATAATTCGGTATAATTTTAGGTTTATTAAAGGTTCATCATACCTTTTCTTTAGTGGATCAGATCGCCTTTGATTTATTTATTTTAGTATAACATATACAACTTTTAAAATTGTTACTATTACGCCTATCTATACATTTATTGAAAACAATGCTGAATTGATTTAATTTCTATTGCGCAAAAGTAACATTGAACAAAAGCGACATTTATAAATTGCTTGTTTTGTTATGATTGACTTGAGTTGAATTTCTTATATTAAGCAGGTCAGTATTGACTTTTTGTTAATATAGCTGTACAGTAAAATTATTAAAATATTTTCAAGCATTAAGATTTTAAATTTATATCAGTCATAGCAAAACAAGATTTTTGCTTCATTTACTACATAGTTTAAAATTGACTTTTGGTACTTTTTTCATAACGAACGCAGTCCTGATGGTCCATGATATGCTTCCCCTTAACAATGTGATGCTAGGAAATACATTGATAATATTTGAATAAACATCTTATATCTTAAGGCAGTGAGCACAATATGTTACGAAATACAGTGCTTATGTTACGAAATCCATTACCTCTGTTAAACACATGTCTCCTAAACCTTTTTAGTTTTACTAGCTACATCGTTTATCACCATCCATGTGCAATTGCTTGACTCTAAGCTGAAAATCATAGGTTATAAAACTTTTCCTGATATTACTGATTTAATTCAATATCTGTCTATACCTTGAAATTCGGAGAAACGTAACAATTTTTTTAATCGTTTTCAAAACTTTGTTGTATTTACAGTATTTCGCGAGCGATTGTTTGTTATCAAAATTAATACAAAAGACGACTTTTTTTAGTTAAATAGAGGACAAATAGATGTAGTGGAATTACTGATCACTTAAACAAAATATTGCACCAAGTACATTTGCCTAGCGTATTTAAGCCAATTGTTATATTACTTTGACATGTTAACAATTATTTTATTGTTTTTTAAAATTTATTAAATTTTCTCATATAAATGCTTTAACTGTACTATTTCAGGATCAGTGTTGACACAGTTTATAATAAAATATATAAAAAATCAATAAAAATGATAACCAAAGGACTTATTGTCACAATTCTTCAAGTCCTCTTCATCACTAAGGTATGTAGAAAAAAATAATCTTCTGTTAAAAACGAAGTCATTTTTAGAAAGTTTTAAAACAGTGTTGCCATGTTGTAACTAATGACATACTTCACATTTACTTTTAATGAATCCATAGTTAATAACCTAGAAAAATTAAAATATTCTTTAATGTGTACCAACCTATATAGTAAACATTACATTTATACATAACATAGTACTTTACAAAAATCTCTTCCATAGTTTATATATATTACATTCATTACTCAGCAAAAACTATAGTGCTGACGTCAATTTAATTTATACTATTTTTGTTTATATTAAAAGATTTGTTTTGGTAATGTTATTATATAATACCCTATATGTTTTTAGGACCTTACAGCGTATCCATATACCTCGTGTGTTGAACCATTAACAACTAGTCCATATTTAGTTGAAGATACACTTATTACATCTGGCGGAGCTCTTTTTGTGGTTACTGGTTCACCAATACCACCCACTGGTATATCAGTGTTGTCTGAAAATAGTTTTGAAGGAATGGTTTCTGTGGAAGGACGGCTGCCATTCTTGGGTACTGTAGAGTTTGAAGGTGCTTTGCCAACAATGGGAGATGGTATCGTGTCTTATGGTTGCGGCAATGGTAACGTGGGCATGGTGACGGAGGAGATAGCTCCAGCTAGTTACGCCGAACGCGCTGTGGGATTCCGCAGTTATAGCTGCGGCGCTTTCTTGTGATGAACCACAATTTTTGTACTTTAAATTTTAAATTACAAAATTTTGAAATAAATCTTGAAATTGTAACTGATATTTTCTTCCAAACATATGCACTCGTAGTAAATTATCATTGTAATAAGACGCCTTATTTAAACATAACTGAAGTTAATATTTAAGAATATGTTTTTAACGTTATAATCTCTAATGAAAAGACATTCTTATCTTTAAAAGATATCATGAGAATTACAAAATATTGTACGTTTGCAATCTAGATTTATATCAATCATTAACATTTTCTCACATCGTCTCACGTAAAAGTATTGTGTAAATATTTCTAATCTGTCACATATAAGACATTTAATTTTATTGTAAGAATCAGTCGACTTTGTGATTTTATTGATTTCAATAGTGTTATTAAAAATTCTAATCATGAATAGAATTTTGTTACATTGCTTTCTAGCTTGTTTTATTCAGGTAACTAAACCATTTCTTTTAATAATTATTGAAAATAATGAAAACAATTAGTTTAACGTAACACTTGTAAAAATTTTGAACACCGTTTTTTTTTATTCATTATATAACATTTCTTTTTCAGAAATCTTTAAGTCAAGTAATCGCTAATTCTCCATATTACACAAATACCCTTAATGGTTATGGATTATCTAATGGAATGCCTGCAATGAATACATTAGCAGCCACTGGTCCTCTTAATGGACTATCTTCTAATGGTTTAGCAATAGCCAACTCTTTGCCAAGCTCGTCATTGTACAATACATTACCAAGTGAAGCTGCCATTAACACTGCAGCAGCTACAGCCATAGCCACAAATACCGCAAACTCTGCAATAACTGCAGGGGTTACGGGTTTAGAAGGATTCTCTCTGGGCGGTGTTTCAATGTCAGGTGTGTCACCTATGGGATATGGAGACGTTTCAATATTAGGAGAATTACCAGTTGGTGGATCAACAGGCGTCACGGGTAATGTTCCAGTGATCGGATACGTAACATTCGAAGGAACTGTGCCGGCCGGTGGCACAGTCTCTCTTGCTAGTAATTGCGGTTGCTCTAACCCTAATGTATGTTAAATTATTAAGTATTATTAATAAATATTAATATTATATAAAAGATTTGTCATAAATTCTCTAAAAAAATTTTTATAATAAATTTTAAATGAAAACAAACGGTTTTTTAAATATTTTCTACGGAGCGTCACAATTTTGCTCTTTTATTATTTCGGTTAGATTAACATAAAGTAATAATAATAAATGGAATACATAACATTTTAAACGTTTATAAAACTTCACATCTGAAGTATAAAATCCTTATTTAAACGACAATGTCCGTCCGTCCGTCTGTCCGTCAACAATTTTCAATTTCTTGAACTACAAGGGGTAGGAGGCTGAAATTTGGCATTCAGACAGATCTCGCTTAGATAAGATCAGAGCCATGGAATTTTGTCGGTATGTGGTCGGATTCGCGAGTTGTGCTTGCCCAAAATTTCAAAGTTTTGTATGGGCCATTTGTAATTCTTAATTTTTTTTAAAAAATACATGCTTTCTTTTGCGTTTGAGTAAATATATTATAAAAATAATGAATCACATTTTTTACAATGGTTTTGATAGTTTTAGATTATTAATTACTTTAATCGATAATTTAAAGGAGATACTATTAAAATGTGAAAATTATGTGTCAAAACCAATAAATTAATAAAAAGTATTCATAAAAATAAATAGTTTAAAATGCATAAAAATGTTATATTAAATTTTAACTAACAACAATGTTAAACAGATGTTAATTTCCTGCCATTTTGCGAAATTTGGTCATTATTACGGTTTTTTCTAACTCGCCTTATCCAACACCCTTTTACTGTAAATCAGCCGGCCTTGGGGCATGAGTGGGTTCTAACAAAAGTACTGTTCCTAAGTAATTACCATTACATTTTCGCTAATAACAAAAACCAGAACCAAAAAAGATAACATTTACAAACCAAGCTTTAATTTATGTAGATTTTATAGATTTAATTGAGGTTAAACATGTTCAGAAAATAAGTGGAATTAACTAAAATAATATCTGTAATACTTCTTTTTCGATCAGTCTACATTGAATTGATGATGAGTTGGCTCGCTTGGCCCATAACAACATGGCGTTAGTTTACCGTGAGACGTAAGGTGTTGTCTCGTTACCGCAGTAATTTAAATAGCTTACAACGCTCTTCATATTGGAACACAGTAATGTTTACACAGTACTGTTTGCCCGTTGCAATAGGAGCCGCGGTGATATCTTCCTCCAGCATCAGAGACTTACCAGTATTATTTAATATGCATGATTAGCAGGCGGATGATATGAAGAAAAATATCATCATTGTCCACTGAGAGCGAAACTGATTTAAAAAAATCATATTAAAAAGAAAATGTCGTTTATCGCTTCATTAATGAAAATCTGCATTGATTATACTTTTTTTTAAAATTGTACAAATGTAATATTTTAGAAAATCAGATAAACCATAGATCTGTCGAAGGTAGCGAAAAACCGCTGGATGCAATAAACGTAAGATTAATCAGTGAGGAGAACTTTGGGGAATTTTTACGTGCAACAGAGGGCTTCTGTTGGTTTACGATGATAATAGATCAAAATTAACACGTAAAATTTTATCGCCACAATAATAAATGACCGTACGATTAGTATTGATGTTTCAAACGATGAAGGCGGGTTTCGTTTTAAAGGTGACAAAATATGAGTAGGTAATTATTAAAACATAAGTATATTCATTCAGCGATTATTTATTTAGTTTTATATTACAATTGCAATCAAAATTTAACTTATTTAAATAAATAAATGTAATAATTTAACCTTAAATAGTAACCGAAATACGTACATGAATTTAGCTTTAATACAATGTGCTAGGATTTGCGCAGCTATAACTAACAGAAGCCATTCCGTCTGTAGGGATGTTACCGTTAATACCTACTGTACCATAAATAGGTATTCTACCATTTACAGCTACCGTTCCACCGACCTCTAAGGCATCAGCCATTATTTGTACACCGATGCCTTGAGTTCCTGGTGATCCACTCGTTACTGTAAAGGTATTACCATTGTTGCCAAGATAAAATGTAGCCATGTTACCATTTAAAACAGGAGATAAATTATTTAAATGTTTTAAATCTTCCGCGGTAGCTAAAAGGTTTTCGCATGGGTGATTTGCATTTAATAGATTATTTCCTGCATTTTCTGCTGAAAGTATGGCGTTAGCTGTTTTCACTGCGTTGATATTAGCTGTTGTCGCAGCTGAGTTAGCAGCAGCGAGATTAGCTTGAACCGGATTGCTTATTGCTGCATAGTCCATATTAGAATTAAGCACATTGGCGTTTGATACAGCTTCAGATAGATTTTCAGTGGACAAGTAGTTGCCTGAAAACATGTTTGTAGGCATTTGTGTGTAGCCATGTGATACAGGATAATTAGCTGACTGCATAGCATGGCCTGCCATAGGCGCATGGGGTGCGACTAGGTTTTGAAGTGCAGAGCCTGTGTTTGCTATGCCGTTTGTTCCTGACATTGCGTAGGGCAACATTTGGGCTGTAATAAGCTGTAAATAATAAATAAATGTTAAAAATTACATCTATAATCAATTTTAATATATATGAAGTTTATACAAAAGTCTTTTTTAATAATTATTATTATAATTGTTTTATTTAGAGACTGCTAATTTTTTTTTTAATTGTGATGGAAAATAGATAAAATGACGATCGAAGGACGTTTTACTTCTTATTGCAAATACATGTGGATCAATGTAAAAACTTACTTTAAATAAACTTAAAAATGTTAAGCAAAGTATCCTCTTCATTTTAACAGTACAGATTTAAGAGAAATGAATGTCGTTTAAAATATTTTTGTACTTATATAGTATCTGTGTTTTATCTCTTTATTACATTCTTTTATCATATAAAAGAAAATTTTGAACGTGATTAATTGTTGAGGCGACTTTGAGGTTTGATTATGTAAAGATAAAACAAACTGTTGCATAAATCGGTTATTGCTTTAAATAATTATTTCGCAATAAGAGTTTTTGATTTTAGTTCGATCTATAGAGAAGTTAGTAATCGTTGCATATAGTAATATCATTAGCATTAGCTTCGTTCAAAGACCGTGTATCACACAGTCAAAAACTGTATAAATCCTATATAGTAATCCTTCATGTATCAATTTATAACTTTATTAAACCAATACTAATTTATTAACTATCGATTTATAAAAAATGGTATAAAAAGAACTTCCTAGAAAGAACAATGTAACTTTTCTTCACATCGATTTTATTTTTAATAATTTTATATCAGTATAACATAGTATCTTCTAATCTCACAAGATTACATGTTGTCTCAAAAATGCTTTCCGTTTGTATTTAGGCAAAAATCTATGTATGCAACATATTTTATTTTAAACAATTTTTGAGCATTAAATTTTTTGGTCAATATATAGTTTTTTTCTAGTAGCAAACAAAATAATTTCAATAAATGTTTATTAAATATTTTTTAATCAATACCAAGAGTATACTTCGTATGCGCCGTCATCCTCAGTGCATAGGCAATTGATATCACTTCCACAGCACAACGCTATAAATATGCAACGCGTTTAAATTTTTAATACAATAACTATAATATACAGCATAATAATCAATGTAGTGATGATGACCACGGCCCTAGAGAGAATTATTACTTATAAGATTAAGAGTGCCGATTTTTTTTATTCCATTTATAAAACTAATTCATAAAGAAAAAAAATTGAGTTTAGTAATATTTTGAAGAAAAAAGACGTAAATGATTTTTAAAAATGAAATGTATGACTAGTCCGAATGTGGATTCTATATAACTCCGTAAGTATTAATTTCATAGTTTCAGTTACATATAATAATAGAAAAAAGTATGTTGGTTAGTCTTCGCATTATTTTAATTTTAATTTTATGTAAATAATAATACTTGTATACAGCATGCAGTAGATATTAAAAATGACATCATTTTTCAAATTCTGCTTTTAAAATCTGGCAAAAATGTTTACTTTACCATACACAGGAACTACGCCCGCATAACAAATATTACCAGCTATTGGTACTGTACCTTCAACTAATGTTTCTCCGACCGTAGAAAGGTTATCATTATTTGTATCCATGTAACCGCATTCTATAGTCCTGTCGTTATCAACTACAGGGATAAATATATTTGAATAAATCGGATATGGAAAGTAATAAGACGGCATTAGCATTGGAGGTCTGAGAGATGGCCCTAATCCAAAACCCGATAACATTGGACCGGCTGAAAAAGATAATTAAGTTATAGATCATAGGTAATCTTGTAGCCATTAGATTTATTAATTTATAAGAAAATAAGTAATTCTGATATGTGTAGAGATTCCCTATAATAAACATTTACTACAAATTTCACTAACTTAAAAAATCATCAGTAGATGGTAATAGTTACGTTCATGAATAACAAACTTGTAAAATTCTTACATGATCCGACTATTGTGACTTTACCCGCTGCGCGCACCGGTCCTTCAAACACTACATTACCGGTCATTGGAACATTTCCGTCCACTTCTGTTAGACCATCACAAATTACTTCATCGCCGCTAACAATAATTTCTCCTTCTGTTAAATCTTCTATTTCTTCACAAATAGAGCCAAAAACATTCTATGACACAAATTTAAATAATGATATAAATATTACAGTACATTTGGAACTACCGAGAAACGATGAATCTAAGTATAAACTCTTTCTTGATTGTAGAAGAGAAGATCCTACGATACAAAATAGAGTATTTTTATGAACACAAGAATTTACTATTTTGTATAAATAATTTGTAAGTAATAAATGAAAAACAAAAACAAGCTTTTCATGAATAAATCTTTATATTCAAAAAAAAATTACAAACATTTTTAGTGCACACAAAAATCATTGCAAATATTTGTCAACTAATAAGAAAATATTACTTACTTTAAATAGTAATATTTGACCCAAAATGCAAACAAACGTTGCCAAATGCATTTCTCTATGCAAAGAAGATTCAAGCCACACTTTAGTTTTTAATGAAGTTATGTATTTTACATAAAAGTTAAATGTGAACTGGTATATATATTTGTTCTTGTCACGATACGAAATTTCCTTTTATATCTTTTATGAGGTCAGTCGAGTTTGTCTTTATGTTTGAACTAAAAGATCACACAATCATTTTATTAATATTTATTCATTTATTACTTAACAAATATCCACGGCGTATTTAGAGATTATTAAGTATAACGAATAATTCTTGAATTCAAATACATAAAAGAAAATTTTTAGTATTAAGTTAAGAAGTAAATTAACAAGCAAATCCACTTAGTGGAGTTAGTATTATTTTTATAACAACGACGTGACCCAAAACAATAGGCTTAATAATATCAAAATGTACCAATGGAAATGTTTTGTTTGGCACTTCGCGGTCACATTTTGTATTAGTAAAATAATGATAACATTTATTGGGAAATAGTGAAGTATCTCTTATTAATCACTATACTGTTAGGACTCGAAGGAGATGTTTAAGATATTATTGTCACTAATTCAAGAGGCTGCATGTCTTTTAGTTTTTTTTGCAAAAACATAAGGAATTCATCAATTATAGATAAAAGCTGCGACGACTTCACCGGAGTTATTTTAAATTTGAATAGAAAAATGTAACGAAAATGCCGTTTCTGGACATACTGTAATGTAATTATAATTATAAAAAGATTGTAAACAACTTAATTTGTCGCTTTAAAGGTTTTTTGTCATATTTTTTTATAACTGTATCACACTCTGTGAAGGACTGAAAATATGAAATGAAAGAAAATAAAAACCCTTACTATAAGGGGAGGCCTATGTCCAGCAGTGGACGTCACAGGTCAGCTGATGATGATGATGATTATTAAATATAATTAAACTATGGCTTTAGTCTTTATTTCATATTATTTGTTGTCTTCATTATCGCAATAGTATAGACTGTCGATTGTAGGTATTTCAAACAAGTCTATAGCATCAAGAAAGTCATCAAATTCGTCGAAGTCGTATGTCAATTCTATTTTATTCGTGACGACGTGTTCACTTTCTGCAATATCTACAATTTCATCCATTTTGTGAAGCAGAGTAAATTTATCAATCTTTGACCCTTTAACTTGGGAATCATCAATCTGAAAAAAAGTTATTTGGATAAAGACAGAGTTAAGAAAACGGACGCTTCAATAAGGAAAATGAATATTCTTACTTCAATAGTTACACTTTCTTGATGATCTTCGGAATATTTTACTTCCACTGGGAATATTTCTGTCCGAAATTTAAGATATGGTTTGGGTTTTGGTTTCGGAAACATTCTCTTCGCAGTTGGTACATTTTTGGTCAACAACTTTCTTGGCGGGGACTTTATTATTCGCCAGTTGTGTGCCGCTTTTCGACAAATCCGTTTAGCTCTTTGTAGCAGCGTCGTTGAAGTAATTTCTAATAACTATAAAAGTTAATATGTAATTTAAAACTTTAGTTGCAGTAAATAAAAATTGATGCAATAATTGGTTAATAAGAGTGAATAAAATGTATGATTGGTTATTTTTTACTAATAAACAAATACACTTACGTGAATACACAGGAGAGTAATTAAAAACAGCTTAGCTGTCATTTTGATTATAATTAAAACACACTAGAGTAACTTTTTGTCATGTGATAACCTTTATATGTGCGCTTTATCAAATAGTAGGCTTAAATGAGTACTTTTAACTTCTTTGTTAAGAACTAAACAATGGAAAGATAAAAATAAATGTTATAAACATACTTTGAAATTTTAGTGCGAGTGCTTTGGTGAAAATATATGATAAAAAGATTTACAGTTTTAATAAATCGTGAATTACTTATTATTTTTACTGTATAAGTTGAGTTAAAATAGCGATTTATACTGGATGAAACTCATTTTTATCGAAAATTGTAAGTTATTTAATTATTTTAAAACCACCAGTTCCCAAACTAAAGCACACACCAGCACTTTTAACTTAAGCTTGATCTTAATTTGCATCTTTGAACTTTGAAATTAGACTACGCTGTTAAGACTTGATCGTTGTTATGGAAAAAAACACAGCGTATTGAGGTACCCCTTTTAATGATTTACTGTTGCTTTATTTTTGATAATTTGAATAAATTA